>JAADWY010000340.1:0-32647 GCA_023336355.1 Pythium dissotocum | reverse complement strand
TCAGCTTGGAAGACCTTCTTGAACGGACAACCCAGTTGGCAAGCAGTCCTCTTCCCACACACCGTGCGCATCCGACCAGAATTCACCCACCTTAACGACACCATTCTCGAGCTATGGCACATGGCCACCTGTGTGGTCCTCCACCAGGTCTGGCGCGAACGTAATGCCCGCCTGTTCGACTCCGCCACTCCCGTCGATAGGAGACCCCGCCATCTCCGAATCATCAGCGTCTATGGCGCACACATACGCGCCGCCCTACGGCGGCACAACCACGACCACGTCAAGCAAGAACAAATCTCCTCAGTCATTCGAAAGCTCATTACCTCGACGGCGTTCCAGCCGATGACAACACAGATCGACCTCTCTCGACCAACTCGCCGGAGATTCAGACTCGTCTGGACAACAAGGGCTTGATCATCAAGACGACCAGTTAATGCACATCACTCAGCCACCTATATTAGGACGTAGCATCAGGACAGCCATCTGTTTCTAGGCCGCTGGCCATCAGGAAGTCCACCCCCGTAATAAACGATATTCACACCACAGCTTCAAAGGTGTTCCTCGCGTGGTGACGACGCGACCAGCAAACATTAAGCTCACGCACGTGGCAGGCGCGGCTATCACCATGGAGACTGCTTCACCGAGACGGAAGGATGATTCCTCGACTTTTCATGCACTTATAAACACTCTATTTGACTCTGTTTTCGTATGCCCCTCTCACTGTGTCAGCACATCAAAGAAACTGGGCTCTGAGTCTGGTGAGCAGAAGATTTCTCTTTAATAGAACTCGGGCAGCGTCGAGATCTTCCCGAGATGTCACCTAGCCGCTCTTGCAGCGCATTTCGTTCTTCTTGGATGACCTACGCCTTCCCTACTTTTGCCAGTCGCACGGCTTCCATCGCGCACCTCCTGGACTTCTCGGTCGGCGTCCACGAGGCCCAGTTGCGTCTCGATAGGCTGAAGTCGCTGCTGGAGCCGCTCGCTTTCTCTTTCCGCTTCATCTTGGAGACGTATGTGCTCCGCCAAGCCCTCTTCCAGACGCTTTTCAATGGCGACATTCAAGTCTCGCATCTTCGTAATCTCTCGCTCCTTCTGCTGACGCGTCGCACGCTCTTCGTCCAGCTCATGGTGCATCTGCTCGCTCGCCGTCTTGACCATTTCCATCGCACGTCTCCTGTTGAAACTCATGGTCGCGCTGCTTTGAGCGTCTTTTGCGTGAATGCCTTTTCTGCTGTCTGGTCGGTCAGCTTCTGGATCCACTCTTCTGTTAGATCTTGGGGGGGTTTTGCGAAGGCGATCGACTGCATGGTTCCACTCGATCTTGGCCTCACGGAGTTTGTCGTCGCGCTGCTGCAGGGACTTCTTGATATGGTCGACGACCGTCTTGGTCGTTCCATTTCTAGCTTGCTCTTGTCCTGTTGAACCTGCGTGAGCTGTCTATTCAACTGCTCGATTTTGGTCTCGAGTGCGTGAATCGTCGACTGCTGCTGCTCGCTCTGCATCTTCCCCGTCTCGTCCGCATGGGCTTTGGCGTCCAGCAGCCTCTCGATCTCCACTTTTATCTCGTGAATCGGGCTCTTGAGTTCGGATTCAAGCACCTACTTGGAGTGCTGGAGCTGCTCTTGTTGCTTTTCCTTCCCAGTCGTTGTGTTGCGTGCGACGGCGACCCGAGAGACGAAGAACGAGATCCTGGAAAAAATGGAGGACGTCGTCACAGAGAAAGTTGAAAAAGAAGAGTGATTCTGCGCCGGTCCCTGCGCTTCGTCTTCGTAAATGTGCTCGATAGATCGCACGGTCTCTGCAAACAACAACAGCGCAACGTCATTGTCGCCGCCTTCAGGCTGGGAGTATGGCTTGTCCCTGTGGCCACCCAAGCGGCTGCGTCAGCCACTGGAGCTTCCGTCCCTTCGGCACCTTTCCCACAACGCCGCGGCTTTCTTCTGCAGCGCAACGATCAGAGCCGTCTTCTCCTTCTGGATGTCGACCTTCACCTTCTGAAAACACACGGCACGCATCGCTCCTTCCACCGACTGGTTCTTGAACATGTTCAGCGCCTCGTCGTGCGAGTGCATGTGCAGCTTCTCAGTTGCTTGCTGCGAGCGAGATCAGTGTCAAGTTCGTATCTTCAGTCTGCGTCTCTTCCTCCCCTTCCTTCGTTTGGCCGCGTACCGGTAGTTGCCTGGTGCCATCCGCGTGTCGTACAGCTCCATCGCATTCAGCATCGCTGTCTGGCAGGTAGCTTCAGACACGTACGCCCACGCGGCCTTGAAGTCTGGGACCGCGCCGCTGTTCACGGTCCCCGTATAGCATCGGCACTTGGTGAGATACGCGAGCATGCAGCCGTCCATGGCCTTGCCCAGGTCACACGCCTCGCACGATTCGAGCACGCACTTGTTGCATTTGACCCACAGACTCAGGTCGCAGGTCACGGCGTTCACGGAGCTCCGCCGCACGTCGCTACTGCATCTCGTCCATCACGCACGGGCCGCGCGAGCGACAGCCACTCGCGTCTCGCAAACAGAAGGCGGATGCTCGTGCGGATATTGTTGCGTTGCGTCGCGACGAGCTGTCCCGCACCTTCAGCGACTTCTCCGCGTATTCGTTGGGTGACAGCGATTCCCGACCGAACTCCACGTGAACTCGCCATTTACTGGTCAACATCAAGTGCTGCCGCGTGTAGAGATCACCGCACGTCGCGAGTAATAGACGTCTTGCTGTCTGCTCCCACAAACTCACATACTGTACCTGCAACCCGTCCATGATGTCGCATCAGCTGCAGCAGTGACAGCGACGCCCTGCCACAACAGACTGCATCGCTGCTCTTCTCGATGACGAAGCCACCTGCAAGCTTCCACCGCCGCTGCACCCACTCGTCACAATCCACCTGCTCACAGCACACACCCACACCCACACACACGCTTCATGAGTACTCATGTGAGACCAGCTCCTCCTCCACGCCCAGGACCAGCTGAGATGCACGCTCTGGAAAAAAATAGCGGACGACTCGCACTGGATGTAATGCCTCAGCCTAGCCTCCGCATTCTGCCGAGATCTTGGAGCAGGAGCGGCACCGTGCGTGTCGTATGATGGATCTGTTGAACGACGGACCTCGGGTCTTTGTGTAGGTGGCATCTGGTTGCACGTGAACGCTTTGTCGTGGCTTGTACAAGTAGCAGCAAAGGATGATCCAATCAGCGGTTTATCACCATGAACGAATATGAATACCACCAGCTTTTCATGGCCAATGCCAGCCACTGTACCTGTGGTCGCTTTACGGAGTTTGTTTGTTTGTTCAACGGACGACGATCGGACGATGCAGGCATCTCAGCCATCGTGGCTCTTCGGAAGAGCTCAGCTGAGTCAGCCACTCGTGTGTCACGTGTGCGTCAACTAGCGCCTGCGCCTGCAGCTGGAGCGACCGACACAAGATGATATGAGCGCGTCTCGCTCACTCGCTGCCCGCTGCCCACTGCCGTTGCTCGGCGTTCGAGCGGACTGGAAGGAAGTTCAAGTGACTGTTCAAGCTGTATGGCAGTTGATTGTTTGAATACCGGTAGTGTAGCCATCTTCTCGGTAGTGTAGCCATCTTCTCGGTAGTGTAGCCATCTTGTCGGGGGTTCGGTTCTGCCCCCTTTCTCGAGCGAAGATTGGCGCTGGCTCCCTAAATGTACTGTCAGCGAATACGCCCTCGCGGACAAGTGTCCCCACAAAAGCGTACAGCATCAGCGTCTACCGTGCTCTCATCTACTGCAGTGATACATCAATTTCTATCCATGTATGGGCGACATCTCTGAGTACGCTTGGCACCAAAAACACAGCCCACTTGCTTAACGTTTGATCCGTACAAGCAAGCGACGGGGATCGTGCGAGACCGTGGCTCCAGTAGGCGCACCAAAAACCATCTACTCGGTCAAGAGGACATCGTATTCGGTGCAGCCGACGTGCAAGCACCAATGCCGACGTCGCTGGCACTCGCACTGCGACCATGGCTGCGCGCGTAGTACATCTTCTCAGAGTTCTGGACGGTCACGCGCGGCTTGTCGATCATCTTCTCCTCTGCTTTTGTGCAGTAGACGCTGTTGCGCGAGGCCTCGGCGGCCGATACAGGGACTGGGGCGATGGCCTCGTCGTCGCTGGCCACCACGACCTCCTGGAACGGGTCCTAACACCGTCATGGCGTCCAGCTCGTCCACAGGCGGGCCTATGATGGTCTCCAGCAGCACGCCCGTCGCGTCTTCGTCTTTCTGGTGCGCGTGGACGCCAATCGTCACTGGTGTGTGTGTGGAGGATGGGAAGGATGGCGTACTGTGTTCTTGTTGATAGACTCGAAGGTGACGCGAATGTCGCCCACGGCAGCAAAGCGCATGTTGACGAGCCGCGCGTCCTTGTCCTCGAGGTGGTCAGCGGTGACGGGTGAAGCTGAAGCGCACGCGGAGGCGAGTCTTCTCCGTCCGTGTCGAACTGGAGAATGCTGTGGAGCAGAGGATGGAACGAGATGCGTGAACGGCGAAGAGGTAGACGGCCTCCACTTGAACGGCCTAAATTAGTTTGCGGAGGTCACCCAAATTAGGTGTTTTTGACACTGTGTCTGGATACTATCACCTGCCAAATACGATCCCGCCCCAATCCTCTCGCAACATTCGTGCACTTCCAGGCTCCAGGTCACCAAGCCACCAGGTCACCAGGCATCATGGCCTGGGGTTCGAGTCTTCCCTCAGTGTCAGTGTTCCATCGCACGCATTTGACGCATTCAGAACTCGGCACCAAGCAATATGATGAACATGAACCCCGTCGAAGAAGCGACGAGTCTGCTGACGCGCGTGGAGGCCCACGTGGCGTACTCGACGGCGACGCGTGAGGCGGCGATGGCCAAGCTGCGGGCTGCCGCGCTTCAGCCAAACAACAGCGCTCTCATCAGTCTGGAGCTGTGCCGCATGCAGCTCATGTACGAAGACCAGCTCCAGTCCGCCAACCGCATGGCGTCCGCTGTGGCGGCTCGCACTCTGGCGATGGTGGATCTGCTGACCAACGACAAGACCGAGGCCGAGCGT
Organism: Pythium dissotocum; assembly: GCA_023336355.1. Classification (NCBI taxonomy): domain Eukaryota; phylum Oomycota; class Peronosporomycetes; order Pythiales; family Pythiaceae; genus Pythium; species Pythium dissotocum. The sequence continues at coordinate 27,596 of JAADWY010000340.1, read as the reverse complement.
ACTCTGGAGACTGAGCGCCGCGCGCGGCAGGCGGAGAAGGAAGCGCTACAGGCGCAAGTGGCGCGCGCGTCCGCTGCTACCGAAAGCACCAAGGCGATGGTGAAGAAGATGAATACCCGAGTGATGGCACAGAGCCACGAGCACCGTCAGCTCCAGCGCGAGATGGCCCGCCAGCAGGCGGCATTCGACGCACACAAGGCTCAGGTGGACGAGCACGCCGCCACGCTGGAGCAGCAGCTCCGCAACGCGCAGCAGTGCCAGACGGCCATGCGCGACAAGCTCAAGGCACTCCGGCGCCAAGCCCAAGATATCCAGCTCGTGCCGCAGCCACCAGCAGCGAATGTGGAAGCTGAAGCTGACGCCAACGGACGTGAAGAAGCTGCTGGTCACGCGATACCTCGCCGCCTAGAAGAACCAAACGACCCGCCTGGCAGCGAGGCTGGAGCCCAAGCCGAACGCGCGCCCGTCGCCGCTCCAGTCGAGCGCATGCGTCTTCCCCACCCAGTACGGTCGACGAAGGCGTCTGTCGGCCGCCAACTCGCGATTAAGCAGAAGATTGAAGACAAACAGAAGGCAGACGACGCAGAGCGAGCCAAGGACATCGCAACTCGAGTGATCCCCGCCCGTGTGCCCGTGCCAGCACGCCGTGCTCGCCTCTAATCGTTCCGCGTGCAAAGACCTACCAGCAAATCGGCGACGTACCGCGTTCAGCTCCGCGTCCTGGCGGCGACAGATGAAGGCGGATACGAGCAACAGGGGAGTGGAGTGGATGCTCACCGGCGGGCGCCGTCTCTATCATTATGGAGCGTGCGTCTGATCGCTGGCTGGGCACCCATTCTACAGCCGGGGCGTTGTGCGCTATCATTATGGTACACACGCCCTTCCCCCGAAGCAAGCAAGCATCGGTCGAAGTCTGAAGTGCCTGCGTGGGACTTGGAGTGTCAGACGCAGAGCAGAGTTGGTGAAGGAGGATCATGTGAGTGTGTGTCTCACTCACAGAGTTTTGCAATTACTGTAGTACTTTAATAGATTAATTCGCCAAAAATCGACGAGGATGTCTCGAACCCTCTCATTCATAAATCCATTCTCTCTTTGGCTGCTACGCGTCGTCATTATGTGCGTGTACGCTCCAGTGTGTGAGCACTCGTTGAAGAAGCGACCAGGCATACCTCTCTCTTCGGATGATTCGCCATGATACCTGCTCTCCCTATTCCAATCCACCCACAAACATGAAGCTCACGCCGCTCACGCCGCTCTTGCAGCCGATGGCGTTCTTCTTGGATGACCTACGCCTTCCCTACTTTTGCCAGTCGCACGGCTTCCATCGCGCACGTCCTGGACTTCTCGGTCGGCGTCCACGAGGCCCAGTTGCGTCTCTTGTAGAGTTTCGCAATTACAGTACGATATGCAAATTCACTTAAAATCTATCTCGAGCCCTCTCATAAATGGATTCAATTCTCTCTAGTGCGTCAGCGTACGCCGAGTCAGCCACGAGGATACGCATGTCCTTGATGTCTCTCATATGTCCTCCCACGACGGGATGCCATGCGCAGCCCTGGGAAGCTTCTTGCGCCGCGTCCGATTGGACGATGAGCACCGTGAGTCAAGTTGGAGTTGCTATAGAGCCCGTAGCGCGTGTTGCTTCTTACGAGCGACGATGCAGGTCGGTACGTCTTCACTGAGTCAGTCTGAGGGCTTGCGCAACAAATTCTCCTTCCACGCGGGATGTGCCAGTCCGCCAACACGTTGCGGCGACTTGTGGTCTCGAGAGGACCAGGCGACAAGTGCAAGCTTCCAAGAGAGTCGTTCAGCTGTGCGTGTGTGCGTGTGTCAATGATGGCGAACGTGCCGCCATCGATGGGTGCGTACTCGACGGGAACGTGACTCTGGCCGTCTTGCCAAGCAAGTGAGTGAAGCCCTGCGTGCGTGTGCGTTCACGCACTCCAATGGTAAGTACACCAACACGCTCGGCGACGGATGGTCAGGTCGAAGACAAGTGGGTGCGAAACGATGGCATCAGCTCGGAAGTAATGGTCATGAGCTTGCGGATCCACGTCGGTAGAGGCCGGCAAGAGGAGAAGACGAACGTCTTGCATTTGACTTCAAAGTCACCTGAGCGAATGCTGATCGTGGTGCTGCAACGCGCGGTGTGAACAAAAGGTGCCCTTGATTAGCCTAACACGTTACTGGTACAACCAAACACTTTGCGAACTAACTCAACCGCAGCATCACCGCCGACAGTACGCGAGACAGATTGTCAATACCGACCTACATCTCGAACTCCTCGTAGTGCACGTCGAAGATGCCAGCGTAGGTCTGAGCCTCGTGCTCGACAGCGTGGATCAGTGGCATAGGGCCAGACACCCAGGTGCCGATGCCCGTCACGTTGATCTGGAAGTTGTGCGACTGCTCCTTGACGACGTCACTCATCAGCTCCTTCACGTTCAGTCGCGTGCGGCTCACTGGGTGGTTGAACTGTACCTCCTGTCCATCGAACGACAGAGTGTGTGAGTACCCAGAGCTTCGCTCACTGTCGCGCTTGGTCATGCCGAAGTTGGTGCCCTGCACCATGCCTGTCTTGTCCACACGACTCATGGCTCGAGGCTTGGGCTCTGACACGGCCACGATCCAGCCGAGCGCAGCGCCGCCGATCATCACCAGCACCTCCATCAGTCGCTGCAGCGGCCACATATTCTGGTTCCACCGGTTCTCGCCGAGCAGTGGGTAGTTGAGGCGCATGAAGAAGAGCGCCACGTAGCTGCCCGTGAAAGTCACGAAGAAGAGCAGCATCTGGTACGACGCTGAGCGCGACGACTGGTAGAACGGACGCGTCGGCACCATGCTCGTGTCGTCGATAGGCTTGAGCATGATGCCCTGCGGGATCTCCACGCCGCCGAGATGCTGGTCACCGGTGAAGCAGAGGCGCACACGGAAGCGGGTCTGCTCCGGATCGAACTGGTTGATAGCGTCGAGCAAAGGCTCGAACTCGTGGAAGATACCGATCTCACGCGACGTCCAGTGCCAGTACACGATCGTGTTCATCATGACCGGGTCGTTGTTGCGCATGCAGTCGAGGATCTTGCCCACGATACTGATGATGGGAGTCGCACCAATACCACCAGCCACCATGACCAGCACGGGGTAGTGTTGGAAGTCGTCCGACATCTTGCCGTAGTAGCCGTCCACGTAAATGAGCGGCACCTTGCGTTCTTCACGTGCCTGGATCGCGACAGCGAACAGCTCCTTGGTGAAGTTGCCGATAGCCTTGACGTGCACAGTGAACGTGTCCTCGTACTCGATCGGCGACGAGCTAATACTGAACGGATGCCACTGTGTGAAGGACAGCAGAGGCACACGCAGGTACACGAACTGGCCGGCGTGGTAGTGGCCCGACTTGCCCGGACTGCGACGGAACACGAGACGCGTGATCTCACCGGGGATGGCCTCCATGTCGACCACCTCACACGGCACACCGCCCTGGTTACGCGCCAAGATGCGGTGCATCAAGAAGAGGCACACGCCCGGGTACATCCAGATCACGAACGACGGAAAGTGCAGACACGACGCCAGCAGCACGACGATGAAGAGGTGGTGCGTGTAGTAGAAGAGCTCGTAGTAGCGACGACGGATTGGGTTGAGCGACGTCACGCCGATGATCAGACAGCAGAGCAGCGCGACCTGGCCCATGAAGTTCTGGAGGCGCTTCTTGCTGGCCGGATCACCGTAGTCACAGTTCATGCACGGGAACGCGCTCTCGATGTACGTGCCCGAGGAGAACCACTCCTTGTAGTACGGGATCGAGTGCGCGAAGACGAGGAACACGGTCAAGAAGCCAATCCAGCGGTGGTACTTGATGGCGTGCGAGTAGTCGATTCCCATGGAAAGCATCCAGAACGAGTTACGCGTCGCCGGCAGGATCAGCATGGAGAAACACAGCACGGCGTTGAAGCCCAGCGTGTAACCCACGAGGCGGAACGTGGACTCGCCGTCCACAGCGTCCGACTCCTCCAGCGCCGTGTACTTGCGACCGAAGATGGCCGAGAACCAGATCGCGTTCAGGCCCAGGAACATGAGCGTAGCCATGCCTTCGGCGTACGACAGGTTCACGCGTCCGACGAGAATCTTGCGCTTGAGGAAGCGGAAGATCGTGCGGTGGATGCCCGTGGGCACAGGCGGCAGCGCGTTGCCGACGGCCAGCACGACGCCACCGATCACGGTCGGCAGTCCCACGAACATGAGCAGGTAGAAGAAGTCGGCGACCTCGCGGTTTCCGCCGACCCACGCGCCGGCCTCGACCTTGGAGCCGAACAGTTTGTAGATATCGTAGCGCATGCCCGTTCGGTACTCAGGCAGCTCGTGATAGATGTACGCGAAGGCCACGACCATGGCCGACAGCCCGACGACCACGAACGGCCACGTCTTGTAGTTCTTCTTGATGGGCGTGCCGTACACGAACGGCGTGGCGACGGCCGAGTGCTTCTCGTCCGTCGCGCTGAGCGTGAAGAAGCGCGCCTGCGACGGCGACTTCATGTCGCCCGGAGAGTTCATGGCCGAGTTCAGGCCCGAGCCGTGGCTGCGCTGGGACGCCGGATGCATGGCGTACGATGGACGGACGTGCCTGTGTGTGTTGTGTGGGAGTCCACTGGAGTGACCTGTGTGGATGCGCCGCTCGCTCACGGGATCAAGCGGGGATTACTGTGCGCGCGCTGAGAGTGCGGTGAGCGTGGCCAGTTCACTGATGCAGTTGAGTCGTTGGGGCTTCCTCTCCCTCGTGCGGATGTCGTAATGGGGATGCCAGTCGCCCTTCACACCAGACGCCTAATGTTGTGGGCGCATTAGCGAACTGACTCGCATCTCCACACAGATGCATTCTTTCCTCCCAGACAGAGGAACGCGCGAGGAACAGCTGGCGCGCCGACTCCAGTGCGGGTGAGGCACTCTGAGAACTGATATGGACCAACAAAGTGAGAGAGGGTATTGGTCGAGGAACTTGATGGATCTCACTGTGGAAATCTATACCTCGTGGCGACCATGCGCACTGGGTTTTGGTGAGGACGTCCTCTGGCCCTTGGTCATAGACTGCGTGAGTGGATGCTGTCTTTCTCGTCAAAACCTGACGACCACATTACAGTACCAGTATGTATTAGCACACAGTATGGAAAGAGGAACAAAGGCTTCCACGGAGCCTACACGTTGCTGGATGCTGTCTGCATTCGCTGATCGATTTGTAGGCTTCTCGAGCTGGATATGAAGAGCCTGTCGAGTGCGCCGATCCACTCCACTCGCTCGTGTGTGGGGACGCTCCGCAGTAGAGTACTGTAGAGGCGCCGTGCACGTGCTTGAGGAGTGTTGAGTATCCATTGGCGGAGGGTTTGATGATGGTCGAGTCGTGCAGACATCCATGGTGGGTGGGTGGGTGGCCTGCAGGTCGACATCAGCATCAGCATGCCCGTCAGGATCCGCGGATCCAGATGGCTGCCATTTACCAGACTGACGACGACTGGGACAAGCAGTGGAGCGGACGGCGGACGGCGCGAAGATGACGGAGGTCACAGAAGCGAGGGACTCGTGTTGTGGTAGATAAATGGCTAACGCCACAATCTAAAGGCGCCTCTGTTGCCACAATTTGGTAGGAGACTGGTTGAAGAGAATTCGCGACTCATCGAAAATGGCGCGGACACGAAGCTCCACGGCCGATGCGTCTGCAACCGCGGAGGCGACTGGCGTAGCTCCACCACGCCAAGCTGCAGCTAAGCAGCCAGCGTCTACATCAGCGGTCAGTAAGCGTCCGAGAACGACGGCTACAGCTCGCGGAAAGTCCTCGCAGAACAAGTCCAAGCGGCATCCGCCCGCTGGCAAACGGAAGGCTCCACCACGGCGAGCCGCTGTTGCCGGAGGCGTCCTTCGGTTGTGCGACGTCGGAGAGCGCGGCGTAATCTCATTCCTGCCCTACTTGCCTGATCGTGCGAGAGCCGAGCGCGTCTGCAAGCGATGGCATCGGCTGAGCCGAGAGGAGGTCCCCATTCGCGACATTGATTTTGCCAAGATCTCGACGAAGAAGGTGACGAAGAACCACCTGAAAATGGTGCTAATGCGGGCAAACGGCGCATTGGAAAGCGCATCCTTGCCAGGGTTTTCGCTCGATGATGCGTGCCTGAATGCGCTCAAGACGCACACAAGCCTCACGCATCTGCGCGTGTACTCGTACGTGGTCTCTTTGTCTTGTTGAATTAGTGTGGTTTCTTATGATTATGTTCTGCTACTTTCGTAGGCTATCGCGTGTCCAACTTTTTGACCTCTTGAGTGCATGCATCACCATGCAAGTAAGTATCAAGCGATCCATTTGATAAGATCACGTGCTAACGATCGGCTAGTCTGTTGAGCTGCTAGACTGCAAGTATCTCAACTTCACGCGATGGGTGCCACATCCACCGAAACTGCAGTCAATCCATCTGAACGCCTGCCACGCGCTCAAGACGCCTGCAGTGTCCACGATGATCATCCATTGCGGAGACAAGCTCAAACAGCTCGTGCTGACCGGTATGTTGAGCCACCCTTTGATAAGTCGCACGCGGCCAACCGAATAACGTACACTTGGCTGTAGGCGCTGAGAATGTAACCTCGGCCATCTTCAACGACCTCGCACGACATTCCACGGAAATCGAAGAAGTGGCGATCAGGTACGAGCTCAACTCCAGCACTTGTGGTCCAGTTTCGTCCTTAGCCAACGATTGCATGCAGCTATAGTCGCATCCGACTCGCTGACCTCCAAGCCCTCACAAGCGCTCGATGGCTGACGCTACGACTGCTTGATCTCTCTTGTTGCGCCGGCGTTCAGGACTTCCCAGTGAGTATCGTGGCAGATTCAGTTCTTGTCGTCAGTCGAGCCTAACAAATCCTATTTGGTTAGGATGCGACCGTTCTGACGGCCATGGAGGTGCTGATCCTGGACAGCACGGGCGTGTCTGATGAAGGCGTCAGAGCGATCAGCACTGTCACCCCACAGCTCAAGTATCTGTCTCTTCAGGTTCGATGTCGTGGAGCACAGAAGTGCATTCCATGAACTTATCCTCATGTTGTGCTTTGATACCAGGACTGTCGAAGTATCACAGATCAAGGGCTTGTTGACTTCTCAGCTCCAGATGAAGGCCGAAGCCGTGTGGAGTTGTTAGATCTAAAGGTATGCACTCATTCCTGGTGAAAACTAGATGGCGAGACTGATGGTGAATGCCTGGAATAGGGCACACGAGTGAGCAATGTGGGTGTCGAAGCGCTCGAAGCCGGCATATCATCTCTGCGAATGTTGCGTCTCGACTCGTGTCGCAACGTCTCGCGAGATCTTCGGCTGCGCCAAGGCGAGCGTACGCGCCAGTTCCTTCAGCGTCCTGCATTGAAGAGCTACGAGCGTTTAGCCGTCGCGCGCATCGCGACACCAGAGCAAATCGACGCAGCTCCAGCAGCTGACGATACGGATCAAGATGCCGAGGAAAAAGACGAAGAGGACTCTGACGATCTGTATGAAGACTATTGATTTGGAGATGGCGAGTCAGCTCGTTTGCCTCCCGAGGTATGCTCAACGTGTGCGATCCCTCGTTCTTCTAAGAACTTTGCCAGTTCACCCATCGCCTGCGGGTCGTGGATTCTGAACTTGAGCGTCGACTGTGAAACAGGCTTCTGCCCTCGTCGCTTGTGTGAATGAGGAATCCCCAGGTCACTGCCAGTGGTTGGTGGACGCTGGGTCTGGGCTCGTTGTTGAACAAGCCGAGCTGCATCCACGAAGAGCTCCGCTTCTGGATAATCCACCACCAACACCATGATCAATATCTAATCCAAATCACATGCGACGGATACAAAACATCGTAGTTTCTCACCGATCTGTGGAACAGCCTTTGCACGATTCACCACGAGCGCTGATACGTCTGTGGAATGCACTGATAGGGGCAGCACAGACGACGAGAAGGAGCGCTGCGCGACCAAGACTTGGTATTGCGCCTGGTATTCAGCTGCCAGATACGAGCGCAGGACGCGAACCGCATCTGCAAACTTAAGTAGCGACCCATAAGATTGAGTTTTCCCACCAGGCCCACCGGATGTGTGCAAGCGGCCATCCACACGGTACCTCTTCGTCGACTTTCCCGTCGCGGTTTGCACGGCGCTGCTCGAGCCGTAGCATTTGATTCGCCGCCGCAACTAGCGCGATCACGATCACTACCACAAGCGGTACACGATCATTTCATTTCCGATGCCGATCTAGTGCAGAGGGGGCAGACAGAACAGCACCTACCGACGGCATTACGGTTCCAGGTGAAGGAGCGTTGCGCCATGGTGTCGCGACGATGATGACGATTGACTGCTCGAAGATGGGCGATTCGGAAATAAGCGGAGCGTCAAAAAGTTCTTTTTTTTCATCGTTTGTCAAGCATGGTCATGGAGGAATTCATGGGGGCATGTGTACATGTGTGTATGCGTACGCTTGTTACATCTAGTGGCTGATACTGTTTACTTCTATGATAGGTGTCCGTCTCTGCGTGTGCCTCTCTAGGCGTTCTTCAGGTAGCGCTGCTGCAGCGGATCGATGGGCGTGGTCACGAAGTTGCACGTCTTGTACGAGTGGCGGTCCATCATGAGCTTGGCCACCGTCTTGGACACCGATGGGCTGCTTGCATCTGCATCTGAATTCGACGTGGCCCTGTCCTGTTGTAAATGTATAGCCCAGTCGGCCGAATCGAAGCGCTGCAGTCGGATGCGTTGCACGTGCTGCAGTGGGACGTGGGTCGGATCAGTGCTTGTGGGAGACAGCGGACCCATCGTTCTTCTGTGAGCTTCCGGCTCAGGCTCGACTTCACACTGCACCCAATCGGAGAGGTCGTCGCTGTTGGCGCTTACGGGTGCCGGCAGTGGCGCGCGCTTGTTTTTCTGCTGCTGCTGCAGCGCCATGGCGTAGTCGGCCGAGTCGAAGCGCTGGCGCTGGTCTGCACGGCGCTTCATGATGGCCGTGGCGGCGTTTGGCTTGAGCGGAAGCTGACTGGCGGGGGATTGCGTCATTGTGTGTTGTAGCTCTTCGGTTGTAAAATGCGTGTTGGTGAATGACGAGTAGCTGTGCGTGTGCGTGTGGGTCTGTCTGTTCTGTTGGCGGATCGTGGTCCTCAGGGCTCGTGTCTGCTTGAAGCTGTGCGTCTGCGTCCTCCGACTGACTGAAGACGAGTGAGGAGGAGATGCCAGAGAGAAGAGTGGCTGGAACCCATCGCGGCGTGTGCGTCCTCGAACGCGGCGGGAAAACCCGGTGGCGCTCGCTGCTCGTCTCGGTGATGCTGTGATGGGGGTGGCGCAGGCTTTTCTCAACCCAGCTGCTGCACTGAACTGGCCAAGGTCGCGAAGGGACGGGCGCGTCTCTGATTGGCTGAAAGAATCGAGAAAGCGTTGATTGGCTGGTTCTAGCGGGAAGCTCAACGACTTGGGCAACGCGCCGGAAATTTTGGCACGAACATGCTAACCCACATGATGACACGCAAGAGGTGTGTTGGTCATCCGCGACCTTCCATGGATGCTGCAGAACTCGCAGCATTTGTCATTGGTCATTGGCGCGACAGCACGCTACGGTAATGAGGTTAATGACGCTGTGAGGAAAACGGGTCGCGGAGGCAGTAAAGTGCGCGGATGCATTGCCGCGCGTGTGTCGACGACTTCTAGATTCGTCTGCAGATCCATCCCACTGCAGAATGGAATTCGGCAGAGTATCACTCTTGGGGTGGCCCATGGAAAATGGAATGACCCTACGGCTTCTATGAGTGGTTAGTGATGGTCGTGTGTCGAAAATGCTAGAACACGCGCACATCCAATCCAAAGATACTTTTTGAGACTCCGAGTGGCTACAAACGAGAGCTACGTGGTGTATTGACATAGTAGACACTGGAGACCAACTGAAGCATTTACGCCTTGTCGACGTACGATCCGTCCTCCGTGGTGATACGAACGTCGTGGCCGATCTCAACGTACAGCGGCACCTTGATGACGGCGCCGTTCTCGAGCTTGGCGTCCTTGACACTCAGCGCCGAGTCGGCGACGCCCTTGGCCGTGGTCTCCACGACCTTGAGCGTGAGGTACTCCGGCATGTTGGCCCACAGGACGTCGCCGTCCACGATCTGCAGCGACAGCGTCATGCCCTCAATGAGGAAATCAAGCTGACGCTCCGAAAACAGATCCTTCGAGATCTCCATCTATCCATCCATTCACACGATTCCATCAGCTCCAGTCATCACAGGTGTCTTGTATACGATAGAACAGCGTACCTGCTCGAACGAGGTGTTGTGCATGAGCACGAGGTTGTCGCCCTCCATGTACAGGAACTGGAACCACTCATCCGGTCCGAGAGGGGCCTTCGCAACGCTCTCAGCGGCGCGGAAGCGCCGGTTCATCTTGCTGCCGGTCTTGATCTCTTTGAGCTCGCACTGCACGTATGCGCCGCCCTTACCCGGCTTCACGTGCTGGTTCTTGAGCACGCGGTAGATACGGCCTTCGATGTCGAGCGCCATGCCCGTTCGGATCTGGTTGCCTATTTCGATCCACAACATCGATCAGTCAGCTCTGATTGATCTCCCATTTCACAAAGAGAAATGGAAGTTTAGGCCGCATACCGTTGATGTTGATGAATCGCGCACCGACTGGCGCGATCGGCTGCGCATGTGGGCGCGTCATGCGCGCGAACTGGGTCGTCATGCGGCGGAGCATCTTGCCTGTGGATTTGTCTTGCGTAACTTTGTGGTGACGAGTGATGGAGCTGGTAAAATTCACTTGATTGGATGAAAACAACGCTGTAGAACATATGATTGGCTAAAACAATGAGTTAGTTTTCATGTTGATGTTTGTTGCGTTTGCGAAGAAATCACCGAGGAATCACGACGTTGCCACGCGACGATGTTCTTCTGGCGCCGCCCCGCCGCCGTCGATGAGACTGCAGAGACCATCCAAGCGGCCATCGACGCAGACAAAGGCGGACGCTACGAGGCTGCGGTGGATCTGTACGCCAAGGGCATCGAGCGGCTGCTAGAGAGTCTCAAAGGTGCGCCAATTCATCTCCTCGGTGCTTGATGGGATACGGTGGGTTCAACGGTGTACTTGTGCTTCATAGCTACGACGGACGAGAGCGTACGCCAGGCAACAAGACGCAAGATCGACGAGTATATGACGCGCGCGGAGTTGCTGAAGACGCACATGCAGGAGCAGAAACGGCTTCGTGAGATGGTGAGCCGGCAAAGGCTGAAAGACTTTAGCAGGGTGAGGAGTCTCAAACTCTTGTCTGGTGAAGTAGAAAGCGCCTTCAGTCGTAGCAGCGTCTCACGCTTCGTCGAAAACGTCACCATCAACCTCCGGTTTCATCAAGAGTCACCCGCAGCTCGCTCACACGGTCTTAGGCGAAGTGCTCGACAGATCACCAGGAGTGACCTGGAACGACATCGCGGGCTTGGAGGTCGCCAAGCAGATCCTCAAGGTACGCGTGTGCTGATGACAGGCTTGCTTAGAGTGCATTTTCATCTTTGATTTTGGATGTCCTCTTTACAGGAAGCGGTGATTTTGCCGATGCTACGACCGGATCTGTTCACTGGATTGCGCTCGCCACCGAAAGGCGTCTTGCTGTTCGGACCACCGGGCACAGGCAAGACTCTGCTGGCCAAGGCAGTCGCGACGGAATCCAACGCAACTTTCTTCAAGTAGGTGTTTCTTGCTCTTTGTTTGCTATAAAATCTTGGCTAATTTATGCTGTGATTGACTCTGAGTGCAGTATTTCTGCATCGACGCTCACGTCCAAGTGGGTGGGAGAAGGAGAGAAGCTCGTCCGCGTGCTGTTCGCGATGGCACGCGAACTACAGCCGTCAGTGATCTTCCTGGACGAGATAGACGCCTTACTAGGAAGTCGATCAACGTCGGAGCATGACGCCAGTCGCCGCATCAAGAACCAGGTGCGTATCATCGGCATCTATCTGCAGATGAAAATGGCTAACCGCACTCTTCACAGTTCTTCACGGAGCTCGATGGTGCTGCATCGTCGTCTGAAGAGCGTATTCTGGTCATGGGCGCCACAAATCTGCCGCAGGAACTGGACGAAGCGATCATCCGCCGCCTAGAAAAGCGCATTTTCGGTAAGCCTCCACTGCTGCTTACTACTCTACAGATCACCCTGACAATGCGTATTTGTTTCTTTCAGTTCCACTTCCTGATGCCACTGGTCGTGAGCACTTGATTCGACACCTTCTCTCGGCTCAGAGACACTCGCTATCGGGTCGTGAAATGAAGAGTATCGTCAAGGCGACCGATAGATATTCAGGAAGCGATCTGAAGGCGCTCTGCAAAGACGCGGCGTTGGGGCCGATCCGAGAGCTCGGCTCTCGTGTCGCCGACGTGGCAAAAGAGGACTTGCGAGCGATCAACGAAGCGGATTTCCGCACGGCACTGCAGCGCGTGCGGGCGAGTGTGTCGACGGAAACTGTGCAAAGTCTACACCAGTGGAATGAGCAGTACGGCGTGTCAGCCGCGTAATGAAATGATCGAAGTTGTTGAAAGAAGATGGTTTCTTGAGGGATGATCCCTCTGCAGTCTATTGCTTTCGCTCGTAGATCATGATGTAGGATTCGGACACGCCGATGAGCTGCGGCATCGTCTCCTGAACGTGAAGATCTTGGATTTCGTACCACTGCTCGGTTGCCTACGAAGTAGTTTTTGACATACATGAGAATCTCCAGGCGCAAAGCATTCAAAGCGACGTATTGCTTCACATACCTTGTTCTGGAGGTGGACGCGATAGCTTCCCTCCGTGAGCGGGTTGGTCTTGAGTGCCACGGTTTCTTTTCCTGTCGTCACGGGGCTGTCGTGACAAATGTTGCTGATCAAGTTGTACTTGGTAGGCGGCACGATGACGTTCAGCACCTTCTCCACCAAATCGGCCTTCTCCACGCAGTCCTACACACCGGCATTTCGTCAGTATGTTAAAACGTGAAAAGATGGTAAGTCTAAATCATACCTTCGACGTGATGTTGCGCTTCGTGAGAAGCTGGCGAAGCTCGGAGATTGACTTCGACTTCAGCTCTTCCTCCGATGGAATTGAGGCGTCCAACGTGACGTAGTCGCGCAACTCGAGGTTCTTGATAGGAAAATTGACGATCGTCGGGTTCTTCTCAACAAAGAAGTTGTTGCGGGTGAAGCGCTTGACGTGAAAGATGAGGTATTGGGGCAGCGTCTTGATGCTGTAAGTCTTTCTCAGGCGCTGGGAGCCCTGCAAGATGTGCTATATGATAGAACAGCTAGATCAGCATCAACCAAGCACCTGGTGATTGAGGAAACAGCACGCACCGTAACGTGGGCGCCGTCGTACTTCTCGAGCACTGTGAACAACGAAACCTGTGGGATGATATTTCCTCCTTGTGAATCCTTGAACAGCGGCGTCGATGGGAGATTGAGCGACAGCATCCTGCACATATTTGCAAGCAACCAGAACAGTCAGTCCCATAATCCGCCATAGTCATAATGATCTGCACCGTACGTACAGAAAGGGAGACACAGCAGTCTTTGTGACTGGCGCTGCGACCGACGCCTGTGGTGGTCGCTCTTCGCTCTTCTGTTCCTCGTCGCCGTCAGTTTCCACGACTTGCGGTCTGCTTTCGTCCGTCGTCTGCACTTCCACAAGGCCTTGGAAGCACTTGTGAATGATGGAGCTTCCCGGCTTTGAGCCACCACCAAGACCCTACATCAGCGAACGGACACAATGTGAGTACTTCATCCAGAATCTGAGCTCCAACATGGAAAAGCAAAACTCACCCGATGCAGTTCATTCAGCAGCCACGACAGGAACTCGACGCTCTCGTTCTGCTGGCCCACGTGAAAGCGCTTCTTGCTGCTCACACTGACCTCCTGCACGAACTCGTGGGGACTGATCTGCTCCAACACACACACACACAGATTCACAAATAGTGAGTTTTCCCACCACAGAAACGATCTTATCAAACGACAGCGTGGGCTCACCGTGTTCTTGAAGTTGTGCGGACTCCACATCTTGCGCAGCAGTTCTCCGAAGCGCATAACCAGCGCTGACTTGGTCTTCATAAGCGCCGCATCTGTCGCCGTGAGAAAGAAGTCGCGCAGAGGCGGCACGTGCGCGAGCGCCTGGACCACGACGTTGATGTAGTCGGTGTGCTTGAGGTTGTTCAGGCCGATGAAGCCCGGCAGATACGACACACCGAACGCGTCCTGCGCTAGCAGACGGTTCTCGTCCAGCGCCACGATCGCCGACTGCTGGAACTTTGGCCGCAGCGCGTTCTTGATGGGCTGCAGCGCCGTGTCCACAACCTCGTAGTTGTCCGGCAGACAGTAGATGCGGTCGTTCTGCAGGTTGATGAACACGTGGTGGCCGTTCTGCACCGAGTGCGTGAACGCGTGCGTGTTCTTGCCGCGGCCCTGGAAGAACTTGCCGCACACGAGGCACGCGTAGACGTTCTGGTCCGAGAGGCTCACGGAGCACACCTTTTCGAAATCGAAGTCCAGGAGCTGGTGGTTGATCGTGTCCAGGTACGGACACTTGCGGCGCTTGGCGTGGTGTCCCTTGCCGTTCTCCTTGCGGTGCTCTTCCTCTCCATAGACGTCCTCGTCGTACGCCAGATCGTCCTCCTCCGGCGCTGGACGCTTCATACCCGTCGCCATCGTGTTGGTGTCGTGGTTGGGTTGGTGTTGCCAAGCGCCAAAAGGGCTTTTTAGCGAAGTCCAGCAAAAAAAGCTCTTTTTTGTTGTCCCGTTTGATATTTTCAACAAGGGACAAACAAATCCCTCGGGGAGGTGGTGTCCCGCAAATAACGCCAGCGTATGATACGTCGCGACGTCATCGAGCAGCAGTTGCGCAATGGCCCTCGACGCGTCACAAATCCTTGGCCCAAGAACCAAACAAACGCCCCAAGCACCACTCCTCACGCGCAGCATAGCGTTCAATATGCACACACCACTCCACGCCAGACACCTTTATCATACCTCTGCTTCCATATTGCATGTATCCATACTATCCTTCCGCATCTTTCCTCATCCAGCCTTCCATCGCAGCCGCGTGCTGCCTGCAGCCCCTCGTTTTCCCATCCACGATCTGGACGTCAGGTGACGTCACTCTCGTCACCTCTCACCCTCTCGTTTTTCGTACTTAGCCAAGTCATTTTCGTACTTAGTCGAGTGATCCCCCCTTCGACCCGGCCCATCTCTGGGCGGAGACCCGCGTGTGTGGCGGCCAGCGAGAACGAAGCAGAAAACCCAGCAGCTCCCAACGCCTCACATCCAAAGTCCCAGTCTTCCCGAGTCCCAAGATGCTCTTCCGCCAGACTGCTCAGCGCCTCGCCGCGCCGGCCTCGCGCCTCTCCAGCGCCCGCGCCTTCAGCGCCGCCAGCGGCGACGTCACCTTCCAGATCGCCAACCCGTTCAAGCTCCACGGTGCGTTTTCTGCGGGCTTGCGTTCTGGTGTCGTGGTGGCACTCGTCCATGTGACGAGGAATGGAGGCGAACAACTGGGACTGACTCAATGAATGAATCTTGTGTTGTGCTGGATGCTGCAGGCCTGGAGTCGGGTCCGTCGGAAACGGCCGTGACCAACCGCGAGGAGATGCTCGGCTTCTACCGCCTCATGTACAAGATGCGTCGCATGGAGATCACGTGCGACAACGAGTACAAGGCGCGTACGATCCGTGGTTTCTGCCACTTGTACGATGGCCAGGAGGCCGTCGCCACCGGTGTCGAGGCTGCCCTTGACCGCAACGACTCGTGGATCACGTCGTACCGTAACCACTGTACCATGCTCGCGCGTGGCGGTACCGTCAAGGAGGTGCTCGGTGAGCTCTTCGGCACGGCCTCGGGCGCCGTCAACGGCAAGGGTGGCTCGATGCACTTCTACCGCAAGAAGGAGAACTTCTACGGTGGCCAGGGCATCGTCGGTGCGCAGGTGCCAGTCGGCGCCGGCCTCGCGTTCGCCAGCAAGTACAACCACACTGGCGACGGCCCAATGCCGTGCGCGATCACCATGTACGGTGACGGCGCCGCCAACCAGGGCCAGATCTGGGAGGCCGCCAACATGGCTGCGCTGTGGAAGCTGCCGCTGATCTTCTGTATCGAGAACAACCACTACGGCATGGGTACCTCCACGGCCCGCTCGTCGTCGAACCCAGAGTACTACACCATGGGTAACAAGATCCCAGGAATCTGGTGCGACGGCATGGACGTGCTGGCCGTGAAGGAGTGCACCAAGTTCCTGAAGAAGTGGTGCGGAGAGGGCAACGGCCCGATCTACGTCGAGATGAGCACGTACCGTTACCACGGCCACTCGATGTCCGACCCAGGCGTGACCTACCGTGACCGTGAGGAGATCTCGCAGATGCGTGCGTCGCGCGACCCAATCGAAAGTGTGAAGAAGCGTCTGCTCGAGGCCAACCTTGCGACTGCCGAGGAGATCAAGGAGATTGAGAAGGAGGTCCGTGCCGAGGTCGTCAAGGCCACCAAGGAGGCCAAGGCCAGCGGCAAGCCAGCCGAGGAGACCGCCTTCCAGGACGTGTACACGGACGGCAAGGGCGGCAACGAGTTCCCGCCGTTCATCCGATTCCCTGACTACACCAAGTCGCTGTACAACGGCAAGCCACAGGCGTAAGCGAAAGCGTCAATCGTGAAAGCAACAGTGAGTAGAGTGCGACTGAGTCCTGTACGGTAGTATCTCGTGGATTGAGTCGACGCTCTTTCGTTGTTGGTCTTCAACTTCTAACCATAAAACAACCGTGAATCTCCCCCATTTTGAACCGGAGCTGCTCATTGCTGCAAGTCTCACTCGATATCTCAATTGCAATTCCTTACGTTGCCATTTTGCTTCGTTTATTCACTAGATGATGGTACAGTTGTCGTTGTTGTAGATGCTGCTGATAAATCAATCACTGGGGGGCGGACTCTGCCTCTTTGCCGCGGGTCTCGTCGACACTTGGGCCGAGTCCGTTTACTGAACTTGGACTTCGATTTCACGATACTTGTCACTCATAAGACATATCTTCCACCATCCCACTGGTGTTTAGTAGTTGCGGGAGGAAGATGAAGGGTGCGCTGGACGCACGTCGCTCGCGTACACTTGCTGGCGACCGTAGTTCGCGTCCTTCCGCTGGTTCGACGACTGCGAGTCCGCGATCCCTCGAGCCATGAGCGCGATCTGCTGGTCCATCGCAGCCTCCGAGGTGGCGTTGCGGCCGTACAACACAGTGCCGTTACGCGTCTGGCACACTGCTCGTCGCACGCGCGAAGGAGGGATAATGCCAATCTCACCGTAGTCAACTACGTACTCCGCCACATTGGCGTTTCCGATTGGCGGGTGGGGCTGGTTGTCGGCGTGGCCCAGGTGCTCCATCTGAATGGCCGTGACACGGGAAACCTTGCGACGCACATGCTGTGCAAGGTCGTGCGTGATCTTGGCTCGGTCGATGAGATCGGGGGCACGCTCGGCAGCTTCCTTGAAGCGAGCACGAGACTCGCTGTCGCTCATGCTTGGTGCCGCGTAAGCAGGGTTCTTGTCGAGACTCACTGGCACGGTTGCTCGACGAGCAGCGTTGTTACCACCGCTTCGGGTGCGCTGGCGTTGTCGCTCGGAAGAGCTCAGCTGAGCGAATGGCTCCACTGAGGCGACAGCAGGCGGCGATCCGACGCTGGATTGGGACGAAGGAGAGACCGTAGAAGAAGCTGAGAAGTATTGCAGCTGCTCCATGGAGTCTTCATCGTCCGACTCGGATGAGTGGCTGCTGGTGCTGGCATCTCCGTCATCTTGTTGAGGTTCGCTCGAGCCGTAGCGTTGTTGGTGCTGGCGGAATGCCTCAATGGAGATCGCCAGATCAGCGGGGCTGCCACGACGCGTCTGCGTGAATGGAAGGCCCCGGATGATACCGTCACTGAATGAGCGGACCGGGAAGGTTGCTCGTGGGATTGGGATCGGCTCAGCGGCGTCAGAGAAGGTCTTGTACTCAATGAGACGGCTGCGCACAGGGTCCAAGACATCATCCAGCGAGCGACGCTTGCAGCTACAGAAGCTCCGCGTGCGACCCAGACCGGTTTGCCCATTGTGGCTGCCACATCGGACGCTGCTCACATCCGAGTCCACAGTCACGGTCGATGGACCTCGAGAGCCTGGCGATGAGCTCGCCGGCGTGGGGGGAATCACCATGTCACCCTCGGATAGTGCAGGCGTCTTGGACGAGCGGCGAACAGCGATGAAGCAAGCCGTGCACACTCGGAGATCACGCACACCGACATCCGGGACGGTCGTCTGGCGGACCTTCGAGCAGCTGCTGCAGACACCTTCACCACACTTGAAGCAGTTAAACTTTCGTCGTACGATACAGAAGCTCTTCTCGCAGAGGTGGCAGTGGTCACGCTCGTACATTGGAAGCGCCTGCTGCGGCAGCACGATCTCCTCCTTGTCGGTGCGGAACGCCTCGATGTACTTGATGATGCCCATCATGCACTTCTCGACGTGCTGCTGGATGGCCGAGTTCGCGGCCCACGCCGGCAGCTCGCCGTTCTTGTCGAAGTTGCACGAGTACGTGAGCCGCAGCTCGCCGGTCTTCTTGGTCGTGTGGTACATGAAGCCCATGAGCGGCACGATGTCGCGCGTGTACTTGGGCGACTCGGCGAACGGCGAGTTGTTGGGCACGTCGACCGACTTCATGATGCGGAACGCGATCTTCTGTCCTTGGTCGTCTTCGATCATGTCGACGTACTCCAAGATGATGAAGTCACGGTCGCGCTGGAAGCGGCTTGAGCTCTTGAAGGCCGCCCACTTGAGCGCGACGTGGCGGTACGGGTTGGCCTCCGTGGGCTCGACGATGGTCTGGATCACGGCGCCGTCGATGAAGTCGTTCGAGAGCATGCCCATCATGTTCTTGTAGCTGTCGGTGGAACTCG
This sequence comes from Pythium dissotocum, assembly GCA_023336355.1. Taxonomy (NCBI): domain Eukaryota; phylum Oomycota; class Peronosporomycetes; order Pythiales; family Pythiaceae; genus Pythium; species Pythium dissotocum. The sequence continues at coordinate 8,651 of JAADWY010000340.1, read as the reverse complement.
TGATCATGGACTCGGCCACGTCCTCGATGTCGGACGAGAACTTGCACACGGCGTGGACGTTGCACGACGCGTCGCTGGCCATGTCGTTGCGGAGATCAGCGCGGAAGAGCGAGATGCCGTGCTTCTCGTGGACGAGGCTCCAGTCCACCTTGCCCAGCAGATCCGTGGCCGTGAGCAGGTCTTCCGTCATGGCCTTGGCCACGGCCGTGAGCTTCTCCTTATCCTTCATGGACATGTCATCCGACTCGACTGGCACGTCAGGACACTGGCTCATGGCTGCAGGATGAAGAGGTCGGGTGAAATGTTCAGCTGTGCGGCAGGCGGGGACTGTGCGAGTGAGCTCTTCGCGGCCAGAGAGGAGGCGGAGCGGAGCGGAGAGAACGAACGCGAAGCGGAGCACAGAACTGCGCTATAACTGCGAATGCGATGGTGAAGCCAGCGAGCGGATTGATCGCCGGACTCGCTAAATAAAAAAACGAAAAAAAAACTTGAGTTTCCTTCGCTTGCTCAGCGGTCGCTTGCGTAGGCGGAGAAACGGTAAATGGGAATGGAGGAGTCGAGTCGGGCGTGAAGGAAGAAACTCGAATACCAAAAGAAAAGAAAGCGAGACAAGCAACAACGGCTCGTGGTCGCGGCTGCCCACGCCAAGGAGCAAGACAAGACGCCAGATCGAAGCACGAGGCAGGAGAAAAGTACCGTAACGAATCTCGCTGTTTTTTCCTCTACGGATGTGGCTGGTGGCTCGGCTTCGTCTGCCGCTTGTTTTTGTTCCGCACGCTTTTTTCTTTCCATTGCGTGTGACCACAGCACGTGCGTAGTCGCCAACCCGACAGACAAAACACGCTCTCTCGCTGCTGCGGCACGCATGCAACCAAGCCACACGCGCCTTGGAACTGCGACGGCGCGTGGACCATCGCGCAGAGGCCGGACGGTTGGTTCGAGTGCAGTTGCTGCAGTTTGTTGCGGGCATGTTGTTCAGCCGATCCGATCTGCCCACATTTCCAAGGCATCGTTTTTTCCATCGTTTTTTCCGTCGGTTTTCACTTTTTTCTTTCATTTTTTTTTGGTTTTGTGGGTTGGCTCGCACGCAAGACTTGAGATAAATTACCACCTCAAGTGGGTTCAGTCGAAATGTATTACGCCGAGGGAAGACGAGCCGTTGAGTTGCGTACCGCGGAACAATCGCGGAAGGCGGCGATGGCACTCCAGTCAAGATGTCCGTCGTCTCACGCTCAAGCCACGCGCCTCTGGTTGTGGACCAGAGCCATTGCTCGGCACGCTTTCGCCACGCTTGTTGACGAGACCACACCGGAAGCGCAGCTGCATCGGCTGAGTCTGTGAGCAGCGGACTGTGCCGGACGTGTTCGCCACGGCTCCATCTCTACACTCGCGCGCGAGTCATCCGGCTTCATGCTTGACTGGCTGCGGCGCGCTCCAGCTGCGAGCGGGTCAGTCACTGTGCACCGAATGCGGAATATTTCTGTTCTGGATCTGGATCGTTCTGCCAAACGATGAGCTGAGAAGGCGGTGTGTGAATTCGAATGCATGCGACAGACAACGGAGGGCCGCCGAGCGTTACATGGTGGCGGAGTCTATCATACCTACAGAAACGCCAAAAATCTGGACAACTTCAACGTCGGCCCGATTCTAAACCGGTTTAACTGAATTTGAGCTGAGTCATGAGAGTAAAGACTTGAAAACAAAAAAGAAAAAATGGCAAAATAGTGTGTTTACGTTTGAGTTCGTAGAGACACCAAAAACGTGATCTGGTTGACGGAGAGCCTAGAAAAATAACGTCAAGAACTGGATGACGACCCATGAATGAGAGCTAGCTTCCGTGGACGACTGGCGCCACTAACTGATGCAAGGCGGACGCTTACAATCCAGTCCAGTACGTCGGCATGCCCTTGGCGAAGGCCAGGAACGCCTTGTACATGTTGTTGCCGGCCGTGCGGATTGTCGACTCGGACGCGATGAAGCTCGAGCCCGCCATCTCGATGGTGAACGTTGGCTTGTTGAGCTCCTGAAAGACGGCGTCATCGAAGCAGCCGTACGCGACGTAGAGCTGGGCACTGGTCTGGCTCACGTACGAGCTGCCAGCCGCGACAGCCATGGCGTCACCAAGGACCTTGAGCTTAGGGCCGTACGGGGCTGGGGGGGTACCCTGACGGTTGCCGTACGCGCGCAGGATCTGACCGGCGTAAGCGTGCATGTCGATCGCGCCGTAAGGCTGAAGAGCCTTCACGTAGGCGAACGAACCAGACGTCTCCGGCTCGCTGAGCACGGAAGCACCGGCGTACGTGTCCGACGAAGCCGACGCGCCCTCCTTGCCCCAGTACGAGTTCGGTGGGTAGTTACGGTTCAGGTCAACGCCGTAGGTCGAGGTGCTGATCTTTCGGCGGTTCTTGCGCCACAGACGCGTGGTGCTCCACGAGAACTGGTAGCCGTCAAGGTTGAGGATCGGCACGAAGTGCCACTCGTACTCCTTGAAGATGGCGGTGACGGTCGAGTCGTTCGAGCGGAGACCATCGAGTAGAGCAGCCATGCTGTAGAACGTGGAGCTGCCGGCGATCCACTCACGGGCGTGAATGAGCGCCTGGGTGTAGAGAGGCTTGCGGCCCGAGCCCGTGGAGATCTTGTAGCCAGGGACCGTGCGGCCTTCGTAGGTCGTGGTGATCTTGGCGATCTTGGAGAAGATCGTCGGGTTCTCGGCCACGAGCGCATCGAAGAAGGCGTACACCTCGCTCGACTGACGGAAGCAGTCGAAGAAGGCGTTGTCAACGTACTTGGTCGTCGTCGCGAGCTGCTCCAAGTGGCGGCGCGTGGAGGTCGCACACGTCGCACGGATGGCCGCACGCGTCTGGAGAAGCTCCTCCGTGTTCACAGGGTCACGCTCAATGAGCGTCTGGTTGGCGAACAGCTCGTACTTGCCGGTGTTGCTCTGCTGGAACTGGGCGATCTCGGCCTCGGTCGCGTAGATCTCAGCCTTGATCTTGTTGCCGTCGACCAGCGACTCACGCCAGATGTCGATCTCGCCCTTGAAGCGTGGGATGGTCGCCTCGTAGACGGACTTGGGGGCAGTTACGTGGAAAACCTGCTTCGGCTCAGCAGAGACCGAGGCGGCAGCACCGACGAGCGCGGCGACGATAAGCGCGAAAGACTGGAGGACCTTCATGGCTGTGGTTTCCTTGGACTTGGTGGAGAATTGGAAAGTGAGCTGAGAGAAAGAGCGCGCCGTCCGGAGACCCTTTCAGTCGATTCGGAAGCGACCTCTGAATCTGCCTAAGCTTATTTATGCGTGTACCTTCCTGGACACACTAGAGGCGATCCCCACCGTATCGACTGACGGCCAGTTGAGCAAGCAAAGACATTCATCTTGATTTCGGGGACAAAACTTCGTTGAGAACCAGATCCAGGCTGTTCCAAAGATCGCCAACCTCATCCATTCTCAGACCAACTTGGATGCGAGATGCGAGCTCGTCTGAGCAAAGATCGTTGCGCTCAATGATCAAGGACTGATGGTCCGGCAGTGAGTCAATGAATCGCTTCACTGGGATCCAATAAATAAAAATGTGCGTGAATTTTGGGTTTCACGCTGGCTGGAGGCCAATCGCTTCCACTCGGTGGATCCAGCGAGTCAACTGTGTGGTTCAAGAAAGTCCAACCTCGAAACGACGCAGGTTGTGGACGGAGCGGTGACTGGGTCGTTCCACGGGTAAAATGACCCGGGTCAAAGGATTCCTTCCTAAAAACAAAACAATGACAGTATTCGGGCAGGCGAAGCCAACTGCGCAAGGACCCGAACCCGCAGAGCTCATCCCGTAGCCAAATCTGATTAGGTGTATCTTTCGAACGACCGACTCTCAGACTGCTGGACTTGTCTGCAATTGTGGTAGACTTGCAGGTTGCAAGTTGCAGGTTGGCCCAAGAAGCGACTGGCTGACTGGCAGGCGCAGCAGTTGATGTTGCCCGACTCACCTAATGTGCCGATTCAAGTCCAGTCATCCCCTGCTTTTTGACACCCTACTAATATATAGAAATTGTAAGGAAATCAGATTTTCTAAACAGCATAGACACAAATATTCAAGTCAGTAATATATATTTCAGGAGGAGCTCTAATTTTCAGTGGGTGTCAAAAAGCGGAGGATGACTGTAGGTGAATCCACCCACCAGCCCCGACGCTGCACGCAAAGCAGCTTCGACCTGGCTGCAGTACACCCGAGTTCAAGATTATCAACGCGAGAAGAATGCACAATGGATGAGTAAGAAGCCACAGTCTGCAGTCAACACAGTACTGATCACTGTATTGTAGACTGATAGGATGGCACGGACACTTTGCGCATGTCGTAATTACGTGGTGTCCCATGAATCATGGGCGATGAATGCGCTGTAGTTAGTGCAAGTCTGCAGCAAATCTGTATTTTGTCTCAAGCCGTTCTGAGAAGATCATGGTGTACACTATGAAGTTCGGTACCGTACTGTAAACGTCGTCGTATTACTGTTCCTACATGGCGGCGGCCGGGGTGAGCTTCTTGAAAAACGTCGGCGCCAGCTCCAACAGCCAGTCCTTCTCAATCACCAGCACGGAGCGGATGTAGTATTTGCTGGTGAACACGAGCTCGTTGTAGACGACCCACTTGGGCGGTGGGTTTCGCATGAACAGACACGACGACGGGTGCACCTTCACCACTTCAGAGCGTCCACACATGGTCTTGTACGCCGTCTTGGAGCCACCACCACCACCTCCCTCAGCGAGTGAGCGCATGGCTGTGTTGAGGAAGAAGCCAGCGATGATGCTCTTACGGAGAGGATCAATGTCTGGGAACGACGACTCGATCGGGAGTCCCAGCTTCTCCAGGTACCCACGCAGCTGAGTACGCACGCTCTCGACACGCGTCATGGCTCGCTGGTTGATGAAGTGGTCACGGCACCACTTGTTGCGCTGCTTGACGTTGCACTGGATGTACGCGTTGAAGATGTTGAGCAGCGTGATCTGGTCGCCTTCGTAGGCAACGAACTTGGCTCGTGACTGAGCGGCCTGCTCTTTCTTGTCGCGAGGGGAGTAGAAGATGGACTCCACCGAGAGCATCGAGACAACGCTCAACGCCTCTTCCGCACAGCCGAGCTCACAAGCTTTCAAAAGCATGACAGCAGACATTGGCTCAACGGGCAAGCCGGCCATTTGCCGGCCACGCTCAGTAAGCTGGCCGGTTGCGTCGAAGGCACCGAGAGCGTAGAGCTTTTCCATCGCCTTCACCAGCGAGTTCACCTTTGGTTTCTCAATAAAGTCGAAACCGAGGATGTCGTCGATGCCCATACACTTGAGCTGCAGGACGACGACCTCCAGACTCACTCGCTGGATATCTGGAATCGCTCGATCTGCGAGCTGCTCGAACGTTTCTTCCGGGAACAAACGGTAGCAGATACCAGGTGCCTCTCGACCAGCACGACCTGTTCGCTGCCAGGCCTGAGCCTTGGAGACTGGCTCGGTCAAAAGCATCTCCATGCCGCTCTTGGCCACGAACGAACGCTGCTTGACAAGCCCAGTGTCGACCACGTAGCGGATGCCGTTGATCGTAATGGAAGTCTCGGCGATGTTGGTAGCGAGAATCACCTTGCGAATGCCTGGAAGAGCTGGCTCGAACACCTTCATCTGCTGCTCGCGTGGCATGGCGGCGAAGATTGGACACACTTCGAGCTTGAGTGCGTCCGCTGGCATCGACCGCGCGTAGTCTTCGAGCAACGTTTCGAGCGTCTCGATGTCTTCCTGGCCCGTGAGGAAGACGAGAATGCTGCCGTTCGTCTGCTTCTCATCAAGATGGATCTGCAGCACCGTCACTAGCGCAGCATCCAAGTAGTCGGGCTGGGTCTTGGTCGTGTAAAACACATCGACGTGGAACTGGCGACCAGGAATCTGGATCACAGCGGGGGTGCTCTCTCTGAAGAACGACTGGAACAGCGCGACGTCGAGTGTCGCTGACATGACCACGACCTTGAGGTCTTTGCGCTTGCGCATGGCACGCTTCACGACGCCGAACAGAATATCCGTCTGCAGCGTACGTTCGTGGGCTTCGTCGAGCACGATCACTGAGTACCGGTCGAGCGACGGGCTCAGCAGCGCCTCTCGCACGAGCATACCGTCGGTCATGAACCGCAGACGCGTGTCTTTCGACGACATGTCATCGAATCGCACCGAGTAACCGACGGTCTGGCCGATGGCGTCACGTCCGACTTCCTGGCAAACACGCTGCGCGACTGTGATGGCGGCAACACGACGTGGCTGCGTGATCGCAACACACGCCTTGCCGTCTTGCTCGAAGATGTACTGTGGGATCTGGGTCGTCTTGCCACTGCCTGTCTCGCCGACAAGAATCACGACGCGGTGGCTCTCGACCGTCGACAGAATACGGCTGCGATGCGAGTAAATGGGCAGCTTCTGGCGCGTCTGTTCGATCTCAGACAGAACGCGCTTCGGTGTGCCATTGGACACGCTCTTGCCGTTGATGTGGTGCGGTCTGTTGGACTTCTTGAACGTGTGGGGCTTCTTGGACGCGTTGAACGGCCCGGCGCCGTGCGGACGCTTCATACTCATTGCGGAATGGAGAGCTCTTCCCTTCCTTCCAGTGATCAACAAGAAGGCGTCAACTTGAGATAACCACCCAAAAGGAAACAGTTAATCCGCACGTGTTCGGTTGGATTTTTGGGTGTTGATACTTCTACGAGTATTCGAATCAGATATGAAGGGATCAGATACGGCCCTTGCGACCCATGTTGCCTGACACCCGCTTCGGCATCGGGCTGCTCAACACCACAAGACATCCATCGTTAGACGACCTCGACGCAGCTTCCAGCTCAGGATTCGATATGCATACGTACCCTCGTCGTGGCCCACCAAGCAGATCTGGGATGGCGAAGTCTTCGGGACGGAAATTGCCGCTGCCTCCCTGGTTTCCGCCCGAGGAAGACCCCTTGCCTCGCTCATTCAGCGTGCGGAGGTTCTTGACGCGGATGTGCTCTTCACGAGTCTTCTCGCTCTCTGCAAGCGTATCCGCTTGGCTATTTGGTCAGGATTACAGATTAGCTGCTGGATATTGGCCAGGAGCCGTCAGTGTGAGTTCCATACCTCAAGATGCCATTGATACGGGCGCAAATGTTCGACGCCTCGCTCTTCCTATTGCGCCACGAGAACGAAACACCAGCATAAGTAAGTTCCTGAAGAAGACAATTGACCATTCTAAACTGATACGTACCAGCTTGTGAGCTTCTCGATCATGAGGTCGATGTCGGTGTCCTGCGTGTCACGTCCCACAGCAAACTTGACCACCAGAGACTGGGACTTCTGGTCGAGCTTTCCTTGCACCAGTCCCTACAACGACGTCAAGGTGAGCGTGACGAATCAAAACATAGCCAAATATAAAACGCAGCTCACCGAGTAGATCGTGTCAATGAGCACATCCTCCAGCTCGCGGATCGAGGCCACGTCCAGCTCCTTCATCAGCAAGGCGTACGGGACGATCTATCGCAGCAATGAATGCCGAATCGTCAGTTCTCCTCTCTCACGCCAATAAATCATTCTAGCATACCTTCGACTGCTGCGCGAGCGAGAGCGCTGTTAACTTTCGCAGCTTCTGGGTTTGTTGCGGCGTGAGGGCCGGCAACTCCTGCTTCTTGGCTACACCCACATAATTATCAGCCTTCCAACAGAAGTAAACGCCATCGAGATACCTGGCCACCTAGCAAGTCTCGTACCTAGGTAGTCGGCGTATTTACCAAAGCTGAAGATTTCCAGCAGCTGCAAGTACTCGTCGTGTTCCGTGCCGTGCAGACTCTGGACGTTCGGCATATCCAAGAGCTCTCGGAACACGTAGAGCTTCTTGTTGGTCAGCGCTTGCTGGATCAGCGCGACGCACGCACGGCCTCGCGCATTCTTCGCCAGAAGCGTGAACTGCTCCAAGCTAGACGCGCCAGCCTCCTCGAACGTCATCGTCTTGTGTTGTCGACTTTCTTCTTCGACTTGGATCCAAATCTTGGAAAAAAGGGAGACTTCCTGGAGCAACAATTCAACTCCGGCGTATTTTACCAAACGCAAAAGTTACCTCCGAAGAAATGAACGAAATGAAACGAAGGAAAATTACGGAGAGATTTGTGAGTTCTCTCAGCGGATGCTGAGAGCTAGAGTTCGGCGTCGTACAGGAAAACACTCGAATTTGGAGTGATGGTCTTTCGTCACCGGTATCGTAACGGTTCCATTAAACGGTACTTTGGTGGCGCTCCAATCAGGAGTGATGGTCGAGTGGAAAGCCGGTGATGTCAGCGAGTCTATCACCAACGTTTTAATATGTCCCTTTCAGTGAGAATGTTGGGCTGACTTGACGGTCGGATTGTCGCTCGATAGTCGCGAGGTCGACTCACTCGAGCGACGCAAGCTCGAATAGTCGCACGCACGCTCGAATAGTCGCAAGATCGGCTGAGTCTGAAGTCGACAATTGAGGCACGGCAGCCCCTCAATTCCCCCCCCTCCGTTCGAGCGCCTCTGTTTGTCATTCATCATTCACGAACAGAACGGGAACTGTACGGGAAGGACGATGCCGCCGATCAGCGAGATTGTGCGGCGCGCTACGAGGCTACGCGACCAAATGGTTGCTGCAAGC
>JAADWY010000339.1:0-32680 GCA_023336355.1 Pythium dissotocum | reverse complement strand
GGTCCACAAGGACTCTCCAAGGAGACCGTCCTTCACGGTCTCCTCCAGGGCTACACTGCCCTCCTTCGTTTTGCTTCTCCAAAATACATACTTTTGCTTTTGCCATCTTCTGTCAACGTCGTCTCCCAACTTCCTCCAACTTGCTCCTCTAACTCTAACACACTCGTAGAGCTGGTCAAGCGTCGTGTACCGCGTCTTGTTAGCAAGTGTCACGCCATCGAACAGATTTGGATCCATCTCGGCCGTCAGCGTCATCGGGTCGAAGCTGATGGACGGCGAGATGGCGACGTGCGTGAAGTTCATGATGATACCCGACTGCGAGGTGTTTCTCGACGTGCTGAACTGGCGAGAGACTGCAGGCACGCTTTCCTGTATGAACCACTCTCGCTGCGCCGTCTCATCAGCTTCAGTAGACGGCAGCAAGCCAGCGAGCTCAGCGGTGTTCACATATTGGTCTGGTGACGAGGCTGTCATCGGGTAGCGGCGGGTCATGTCCAGGGGTGCCGAAATGCAATTAAATATAAAAATGCATTGTAATTCTGTAATTATAATTATTAATTGCGTAGGCTCAATTCATTTTTGATTTTTTGCAATTAGTCTCGATTTTGGCGGCATCCAGGACCATTCACCTTCCTTCGCGGCTTGCGGCCAACCATTCGCCTCACAGCAACCGCCCTGCACGCTCAGCGACCTCTCGTTCCATTTCACAGCGTTAGCCATTCTTGATTTGATCATGCCCACCTCCAACCGCCTCATCGTCCGCGTCCTCACCACGTCCGAGTCTCCAGGGCTCTACAAGTGCAACTCCTGCTCCAAGGTCATCAAGTCTACGAATGGCTTCTCCAACGTCATGGGCCACCTCAAGCGCTTCCATCCCGCCTATGAGGACGAGGCTGCCGCCGCCCTGCGCAACCCCAACCTGCTGGCCCTTCGCCTGGTGGACGAGCACACGACCGACATCTACCGCTGGCTCGAGTGGATCGTCATGGAAGGACTCCCTCTGTCCTTCTGTGAGCGTCCACTAGCGCGCCACAACTCCAAGATGTCTCGCCTGAGCGTCGAGACGCTCAAGCGTTACATGGACGGTGTGTATGAGTTCGTCGTGGAGCGCATCAAGGAGACGCTCCCCTCGACGTTTGGGATTGTCCTCGACGGGTGGATCAGTAACTCCCGCCACTACGTTGCGATTTTCGCTGTCTTCAACGACCCAGATATGCCCCGTCCGACGGCCACCCGCTCGAGTGACTACCATGACGACCTGGAGTGCCAAACGTGACGTTTCGTGTTGCTAGCATTTTGTCCAATGGACAACGAGGAAGATCTAAGCGCTCAGAGTCTATTCGACCTCGTGGCTGACACGCTGTCGCGTTTTGACCAGCGGTGGGAAAGGGTGGCTTTCATGGTAGGCGACAACTGCAGCGTCAACCAGTACATCGGGTGGCGTGAGGGCGCTGTCCCGTTCATTGGCTGTGCTAGTCATCGCTTTGCTTTGGCTGTGCGTGACTTCATCGACGCCGATGATGTGCTCATTGTCAAGGTGCATGCGCTGATGAAACGCCTCAACACGATCAAGGGCCGTGCTGTTCTGCGCCGAGTCAGCGACCTTGCGCCGGTCATCAAGAACGACACTCGGTGGTCGAGTGTGTACGCCATGATGAGCCGGTACGTGGAGCTCCAGCCTGCATTGGCGTCGCTGGACCATGACACGGTGGCTGAATTCAGTCTGCAAGAACTACTCCCGACCAGATCCGAGAATCTCAAAATCAGTGACCTGCTCATTGATATGGAGAATTTCCAGTCTGTAACTGCCGAACTTCAACGTCCGACACTTACTCTGTCGGCAGTCCGACGTCTTTTCGATCACACCCTCGATCAGTACCCCCAGTTGAAGGCGCGCCTGTTGCCAACAGCCACCATCGTCAACTACCCAGCTCTCGAGAGCGGTCTCGTGAAGCTCCAACGGAACGAGCAGCTCTCCAACGCTGAGCGCACGGCGTGTGCACGGTTCAAGCGCCAGTGTGACGACGATGATGAAGCGAAGCGAGACGACGATGACGATGAGTCGTTTGCGGCGCGTGCGCTGAAGAAGCGCAAGGTCGTTCGTCGTGCTGCGTTCGTCGATGTGGTCTTCGTTCCACCACCGTCGAACGAGTGCGAGCGCTTTTTCTCTCGTGCGAAGCTGGTGTATGGCGACTTACGCAAGAGTATGGATCCAGTCACGTTAGAGAGTCTCATGTTCCTACACTGCAACCGTGAGCTGTGGGACGTCTACGCGGTTGAGTCTGTCCGCAACGGTCTTGGTCGCAATGATTCCAATTAATTCAATAATTGATTTTGTCCCTGTGTCGGCGTGCATTAATCTGGTATTGAGATTTCGGCAGCCCTGGTCATATCGGTGATGTTGGCGAACCGAGTAGAGAGCCCCCAGGACAAACATTTTGGTGTGAAGAACATGGCGTACAGGAACAAGTTGGCGGCTCGTGATGCGTCCATGGGCAAGTCGCTCGCTTGTGGAGTCGTCTTGGGTTTGCTCGTCGCATTCACCACGATGCTCAGATGGCTGGTGGGCTCGATCGCGTGCTGAAGCAGGTCGCTGTGCCAGTCGCCCTGGGCGAATCCGTACTCGAGGACGATGTCAGGCACAGCCGCGAAAGCTTGGTCTTGGTTGTAAGCCCAGTTACACTGGGTCTTGGCCTTGGGTTCACGCGGCAAGACAAGGTTCCTTAGGAGCGCGTTGGTGATGGGGTTGCCCTTGGCCCCTTATGACACGTCAGAAGTCACGTTGGATGTGAGACTCGAGGCATTACGAACAGCCACAGACGTATCTCCATTGAAGATCACGGGCTCGATCTCCAGCGCACGGAGCTGGACGTTGACGGCGTTGAAGGCGTTGTTCACCATGTACCCGACAACGATACTGAGAAGAAGCGGCGCCATGACGAGGCCAGCAAAGCCGCCCCAGCCTTGGCGTGGCTCGGCTGACCTGTTCACCGAGGAGGCACCAACGACAAGCAGCACGACAAGCTGTACGGCCACGGTCACGAAGATCTCAACGGGCTTGCCGAACACGGACGCGATGTTACCAGAGTACGAGTTGTAGTCGTCCAGCAGCTGCGACTTTTGGGCTTCAGTATGAGTTTTCGCATCGATCTTGTCGAGTTTCACGCCCTGGTGGAACACCAGTGTGAGCGCCACGATGACCACCATCACAAACGCAGTGACGCCCACGACGCGGCCGCGCTGCATTGATAGGCTAAGTACTAGAGAGGAGGCGTAGCCTCTTGCAGGCGACTTGATGGTGATGGCTGTCGTAGACGACGGAACGTGGTCGAGCTCAAACGCCTGGTCCAGCATGGCGAGCGACTCGAGCTTCTCCAGCTTTCTGCCGTGGCGCGGCGACGGCGCCGCTGGGCCAGAGGCTGGCAGCGACCCAGTCATAACGTAAGGAACTGATGCCGGATGGCGTCCAAGCGGCTGGTGATCGGGTTTATTAGGGAGAGATTGCCATGCAAACCAAGAGCGCAGGCATGTCTCCGAGCACCGCAACCACGTAAAAAGAGACTGTGGGAGACATTTCGGCCGATATATGTATTATCAAAGGTTATTATATCGATGATGATGAAGATGGAGTCCATTTGGCGCAAATAATAGTGTACCTAATAGCTAGAGAGTACCGAAGTATAAAGACAAAGGAGACTACTCAACATGGCGACCGATGAAGTCAGGAAGCCATGGATGGAGGTCGTTGCTCAGGTGCGCACGGATGTCGGAGCGGCCAGGGCGTGCCGTAGGATGCAGAATCTGGGAGCTCGTGCGCGTATCCATGGCGTAGTTGGCGAGCGAGTCTGCCATCTTGTTGAAGGCTCGCACGTGATGCGTCCAGCGGACGACTTCGAGTTGATCCGCGAGGCGACGCGTCTCGGTGTAGAGGTGAAGGAGACGGGCGTTCTTCGGCGGCCGGTAGGAGTGGTGCTGGCGGATAATGAGGTTGCTGTCGCCGACCACTTCAAGGGGGGCCCACTGGTGACGGTGGGCCGCTCGGAGGCCGTGGAGTAATCCTCGATACTCGGCTTGATTGTTCATCGTGGAGCTGTGGCCGTGAGACGTAGCTCCAGACGATGGCGAAGGTGCCTGTGGGGACCTCGACACGGACGATGCAGGCGCCGGACCCGCCTGGGGCCGGAGTACCTCTGGAGTCGCCATCGAAGAACAGCACGTGAACGTGATCGGGAGCGCTGGACGTGAACGTGGGCAGAGGCTCAGGGACTGCGAAAGCAGAGCAAAGCTCCCCAAGTAGGCGAGCATGCAACGCCGGAGCGGCCGTGTCAACTGAGAACCGATGCGCGAGCAGGGCGAGGAGTCGTTGAACGCTGGCTGCGTGGTGTGGTGAAGCGGGCTCCCAGGCAACGGGCAGACGAGCTCCTAGGAGGGATGGGCAGCCTGTCGAAGGCGGCCACGTGTCGCAACCAAGGCTTGACTGGCAACCGCTGTGTGGTGCACGTGAAACCCAAGGTGGTGTGGACCACGCCAGAAGGAGCAAGGCAACCGACCGCGTGGAGTTAACTTTGGTTACCCTGGCGACCGGCGGTCGCCTTCGCCAACCGACGATCGCCTGTGTTTACGCATGCATCCGTCTACGTCAACAAGTGCCAACGATAGGACAACAGAACGAGTGGTCTCTAGAACCTGTAGGGTAGCTTGGTAGTTTTTGCTGAACGATAATGGACTCTGAATTTCGCCACGAAGTACCGAAGACCGCTTGTGCTCAGAGCATCTGAGCGCTCAAGTCCCGTCACCAGCAGGAGGTGACATTAAAGCCTCCGAGTGCCCGCGCACTTGACGACAGTAGATACGACCGGGCGGTGGGTGATCCCCAGCGAGCGAAGAGACACGAGGAAGGAAGGAGAAGGCGAGTGCGGTCTGCAAGGCGACCAGCTCAACCGGTGCACGCGACGTCGAGCTATTCGACACGGTCCACCACCAAGGAGGACATCGTCTTCCACCAGCGCATCCAGCACGTCCGTGAAGAGAGCGAGCCGACTGGCTCTGCGCCTGATCCCAGCCGTTTAGTACCAAGCGATCGGTACGAGACGAGGAGTTGGACCCCAGGAGGCCTCACAACCCTTCTGGCCAAGACCCCCACGACTTAGGCCCAGAGTGACCACGGTTTACACCGTCAGCGACGGAAACATTGGTGTGCAACGTCAGTGGCCGATCACCAGTCCAAGAATCAAGGTCTGTTGCGTGGTGTGGAAGGCGACCGTAACTTTCGCTGAGTTACTTTTGCCGACCTCATTCCCACAGTGGGCAGCAATGGCTTGAGAGGACGTTCACGCTCGCGCGGGGTCATGGCGCCCTGCGCGCCAGCGCATGACCACCACGAGGGTTTACAGGACCTGCTGTTGCCACGCAGCCTGCGTGGCAGACGCAGGCTGAAGACTGCGGTGAGAAAAGATCGGTCAGTGTCGACGACACGGTCGGACCAGAGGCCCAGCGCCGCCCAGCCGAGGCGGACTTATCGCCAGAGGCGTTGTGCAGACGGGCACTCCCACACGATGTCGAAGGTGGAGCCGCCACGTGCCCCTACGAAGGACAATGTGGGCAGCCTCGACGCTCGTGGAGTTGATCCCACTCGGAGAGGCGCAGACCCTTCACCCTGTGGAAGAGGATACGTTGTCGACTGGAGCTGTGAGACAAAGTATGGACGGCAGCCCAGTCAACGCAGCTGAGGGCGTCACCAAAGGCGGCGGACTGCGCAGTGGCTGCCTCTGTGCGGGCTTCGATCTCGACCTCGGCGTGGCGGCCTGAGGAGCCAGCTGCAAGCCGACGCAGGTTGCTCTTGGCAAAGACGTCAGTAGAGCCCCACAACGAAATGGCGACGCTGAGCCAAGGATGCGGAGCGAAATAGAGGCTCTGGCAATGAGACGCCGCACGGGCGAGACGGATCGCGTGTCGATGAGACGCGATTTCGCCTAAATCTTGACGGTGGTGGGGGCTGAGTTCACGGTAGAGGTGCAGCCGGTCGTTCTCCGGCCTTAAAAGCCACACATCTGTGCGAGGCACACGTTCTTGGAGATACTCTGGTGGATCTTGGGGATGAAGGAGTCGTGGGTAGCACATGACCAGCGTGTCGACCAGCAGTCGGAAGGAAGAAACCGCTGGGTACGGGTAGGCGACGCTACGTAGTCGAAAACGAAGCTTGAATGGTGACACCCAGGCGAGCTCGACATGTTCACCGATGGTCACGGAGGTGCAGCGGAGTCCTGGTAGGTCCGAGGCACGCAGAGGTCGACCAGACGCGTGCAGGAGAAGGTCGTTACTCACGACCGGCGCCGCGAGCAAGCTGGAAGCATCGAGGCGCCAGTGCTGGGCACTGTGGCGGTGACCAATGGTTCTGAGTTCTTCCTGGTGGCAAGCGTAGCTGCGGTGATACCAACCGTCGACCCACGAGCCACTGCTCAATGAAGCTCTGCCTGCGTGCGCGAGCAGGGTGATGATGCTGGCACTCTCGTCTTCGTCTCGTGGAATGGTCGATGCAGCTTGCAGGAGCACTGGTCCACACGTCGCTTGATTGGAGACAGGCGGATGGTGCTCGCGGCTCCTCGCGGCGGAGAGACGTTTGCGCCAGCAGGTCGGAGGCGACCCCCAGCAAGAATGCGGCCGCAGGCTGCGGCCACAGTGTCCGTTGCCGAGAGCCAGCGGTGGACAGACTTCACGCTCAGTAGAAGGAGCTCGTCGTGGAAGTTGGGGATGGCGAGACCGCCATCCACCCGCGCCGCCTTCGCCGTACATCCACGCTCTGCGTTGGAGGCCAGCGTCCTGCAGCACTCCGTGCCACGCGTAGTTGTGCAGGAAACGTTGGTTGCGTTGCACGATCAGCGAGCTGGGCCAGACATGGCGGGCTACAAACAAGAGCTGCGGAAGGATGACCGCCTGGCACACCTGGATGCGTTGAAGGAGGTCCGTGGTCTTGACGGCGGCTAGGAGGAGACGCGCCCGTAGTTGTTGCACCGTAACGTCCCATACGGCGCCAGCAACGAGGTCAGTCGCGACTTGGGAGGCGAGGTAGCGGACAAGCTGGGACGGTAGTGCCAAAGGAAAGGGAATGTCCGTGGGAGCCTGCACGTAGCCGTCGACAGTGAGCATCACGACCATACTCTTCGTCGCGTTGACGGTGAGGCCCGAGGCATCGGCAAACGTGTTGAGGAATTCGCCAAGCACGTGGCTTTGCGCCGGCGAGCGAAGATACGCTGTGGTGTCGTCCGCGAAGCCGACGATGGAGACCGAAGTGGCGTCGTCGAGCCGAAGACCTGGTAGTCGTGGGTCGCTGTGCACCATCACGTACAGGACATCGACGGCGAGGATGAATAGCGTAGGCGCGAAGGGACAGCCTTGGCGGATACCAGTCTCGACAGCTTCCGTCGCAGACGTTTGACCGTCCACGATATACGCCGCAGTCGTGCCGAGATGCATCGTCTCGACCGCAAGTACCAGCGTGTCCGAAAA
The DNA here is from genome assembly GCA_023336355.1 of Pythium dissotocum. NCBI lineage: Eukaryota > Oomycota > Peronosporomycetes > Pythiales > Pythiaceae > Pythium > Pythium dissotocum. The sequence continues at coordinate 25,174 of JAADWY010000339.1, read as the reverse complement.
TCCATGACGTCGGAGAGCCAAGGTCAGGAACCGTCGATCAAGAGGGTCATCCGCTTTGGAGAAGTCGAGGAACACAGCAAGCGCCGTTGGCGGGAGCAGTCCTGCAGGTGCCTGGCGATGAAGCGCTGTCCATAAGCCAATCGCATTGTGAACTTGTCGGCCGGGCACGAAGCCGTACTGCGTTGACGTGACGAGTCTCTCCACCTGGGATCGCACGCGCGTGAGTAGAACTCGTGCGTAGATCTTGTAGTCGGTGTTCAGAAGCGCAATGGGTCTGTAATCGAGGCCCGTCGTTGGAGCAGACTTCTTCGCAACACAGAAGACCGATGCAGCCGAGAAGCTGTACGGGAGGACGCCAGCATGATACAGCGGGACAAGAACAGGAGCAATGTCAGCAACTTGATCACGATACCAGTCGTTGCCGAGGCCGTCCGGTCCGCACGCCTTGCCCCGAGGGCAGGACTTGATCGCTTGAAGGACAAGGTTATCATATCACTGAAAACAGCCCAAATGGGACTATTTGACATCACCAATAAATGTAGTACATGCTTTATAGGAGGTTTGCGAACCATCTGGAAACGCAACCATTTCACAAGTGGTCGACGTTGGCAAGCCACTGGCTTCGCGAGTCTGCCTCGGTCGCCGCCGCACTGAGCAGACAATGCGCGATGCAATTGCGTGGCATGGTTGACGTTTCGAGTTGTACGGTTGAAAGGCACGGTACTGCTTCCAGAAAGCCGTGAGCTGGACAGGAAGAACCTGGTGTTGAAGTTGAGTTGGTTGTGGGTACAGCGAATCCTTTTAGAGAGACATGGCTACATCTTTCGACGGATCGTCAACCAAATCTAGTGACGACTACGCGGCAGCATCCGCGTCACCATGGCAACGCAGCAAATATAGGAGCAAGCAGCGAACGCAGTGGCGTCACCACAGCCCACAACAGATCACTCTTGATCCGATCCGATCTGATCTGACGCCAGTGCGATGCTGCAGCGTATCCTCAGTACCGGTACCCAGATTGAGCTATTCGTATCGCGTGCTGTTTGCCTGAGAACGCAGAAGATGGATTTTTGCGCCCAGTATTAATATCCTGGTAGAAACGCCCTCTTCTTCCAGCACGAGCTGGGCAAACAGATCCATGCGAGCGTCGAGCATTCAGGTGCGTTTGCTGCATCGCATGCCTCGCTGCTCTGGTTGTACAGATCTCTAACGAGTCTCCTCCGACCACCTCTGAGGCTTGTGTAACACCCCACCAGCTCAGTCTCCAATCTGCTCACTCCTACCAACAACAGAGATCGCCTCACTGCTCACTAACACACCATGAAGACTTTCGTCACGCCCACGCTCGCGCTCTTGGCGTTGACCGCTTCCATCGTGAGTGCGGATACCAACTCGACCACGTACCCAGGCCGCTGCACGACGACCGCCGACTGCAAGACCTACGGCGCTGGGCTCGAGTGTATCGCCGTGGACTCGAGCACGGCCGGTCTGGCCACGCTGAACATGTGCATCGCCTCCGGTACGATCTGCAGTGGCTCCATCGCTGGACGCTGCCCGACCTTCAGCTCCTGGCCGGCGGCGTACCGCAAGGTGCAGACCGTGTGCGCGTTCACGGTCGTCGCCAACTGCGACAAGCAGATCACCGTCACGATCAACTCGGGTTCTGGAGGCGACGACAGTGAAGACGCGGGCGTGACGACCTCATCGCCGGCCCCGAACACGACTGTGGAATGCTACAGTCGTAACTTCACAGTCAACAACGAGTTCAAGGTGATCAACGGCATCTACCAGTGCCAGGACGCGCGTAAGTACATCGCCAACAACGGGGGCCACATCACCAACCTCACGACCACGCAGATCACGGCGTGTGGCGGCAACGCAACGTCCACGGCACCGACGCTCTGCAACGGCCAGGGCACGTGCTCGCCCAAGACGTCGTTCGCGCAGGAGTACGAGTGCAAGTGTAACAGCGGCTACGACGGCGACAAGTACTGCGCGCAGGCCACGTCCAACGCCTGCAGCAACCTCGGCCAGTGCGGCACCTCGGGCACCTGTGTGCTCACCAACGCCACCATGGGCGCATGCCAGTGTGACGCCGGCGCGACGGGCAACCAGTGCTCGGCCTGTGACGCCACGAGCAAGTCCACGACGCTGTGCAGCGGCCACGGCACCTGCACGTCGACTGGCACGTGCTCGTGCAAGTCAGGTTACACGGGCACGCAGTGTGCCGACACGACGACGACGACATCGGGCGGCACGACGGGTACCAACACCAACGGCAACACGGGCTCCAGTGACGCGATCAGTCTCATGAAGACGGCGGGCGCTGCTCTCACGACGCTCGTGGCGGTCGGTGTGATGATCTTCGCCTAAGCAGATCAAACTGACGTCGTTTTACCTACTCACTACAATCGAAATGCAATGCATTCGAATTCATCATCTATCTACTCGAGTTATTCATACTTTCTTATGGGTTCGTTTAATCGTCCATCCAAAAACACTACACGGCTCCTACTCACGCTCCATCCACCATACTGGAAAGTACGCGTCCGTGGGAGTGGAGGTCTCTATCGTTGGATCATCACGGGTTTTCAAAGCAGTAGTTCGCAGCGGCCTGGACGTCGCCTCTCGTCTTGACCAGCGCCTCGCCTGCCTTCTCTTTGGAAAAGCCCATGTCCATGAGTTGCTTCACGCGGGCCGAGCGGCGGAAGCGGATCACGAGCGGACGCGTCTGGGCCTTGATCATCTTCATGGCTCGCTCCACGGGGTAATGCTGCAGCGGGTGGCCGTTCGCCTGGATGAGCAGGTCGAAATGGCCGATGTAGCCACACTTCTCCGCACCAAACAACTCGCCATTCACACCACGCGGGAAGCTCGTGACGCACAAATCTGTGCCGATTTTCTCTAAGAACATGCCGAGGATCACCGACTCTTCGTTGAAGCGCACGTCGTACTCGTCGGCGCTTGGCGGGGAGTTCATGGAGATCGTGCGAGGACACATGGCGATTGCTGAGGAGACCGGCAGAATGTCCTGAGCAGAGACGCCAAGATGCTGAAGCTGGGCGAGTTCGAGCTCTCGATCCACGGGCACGTCGATGATCGAGAGCGACGAAACCTCTGGAAGTGACTGCGTTTTCCGTGCCGACGCTGGTCGTGATGGGGAGCTCGCTGCTGGTGCTGGCGGTGGCAAGTCGTTCGGCGGTGGAGCCGTCGAATTTGACGAAGCGGTTGTCGAGGGCGACAACGTCGGTGATCCAACGGCGTCCTCCTGGACACTGGGCAGCGTTGGCACCGCACCAAACAACGAGGACGCCGTGGGTGATGGGACGTCCTCGTCGGGCGATTCCTGGATCGAAGGCGGGTTGAGGTCTCCTTGCATCGAGGAAATCGACGAGCTCTTGTTGCGTTCGCGCAGCATCGACGGTGAGCTCAAGCTGCTGAAGAGGCTCACAGACGAGTCCTTGCGCTGGTCGGGCAGCTCGTAGAACATGAGCACGATCTGGAAGCGGCACTTGAGACACTCCTCCACCACGTTCTCCCACGTGCCCAGCTCGAGCACGCGGCTATCGTCGAACAGCAGCCACGCCTTGTGTGCTGTACTGTAAAATACAGCGATGTAGTGGCGACCGTAGTAGCACACGAAACCACGCAGTCGGTACGTCGTTCGCAGTCCGCCGTTCTTGAACTTGAGGACTGGACCAGCGGCATCAAAACACCGCGCGAGATCGATTCGGTACTCAATGTTCTCCAACAGGCCTTGGACCTGCTCCTTCGTGGCCGAGTTGGTCGCCCACAGCACAGACATGGCAAACACCATCGGAAAGCGGTGGATCGTTCGCTACAATAGACAGCGTAGTGAGTTCTAGGTGCTCGCAAAGTCGCATGTATCCTATAAGCAAGCGTACCTCTTTGATGTTCTTGCCCTTGCATTCTTTCTGGTCGCACGAGGCCGCGACGTCGCCGTCCTGCAGCGAGAAGCGGCGGATCATCTGCTCCATGGACTCGTACTTCTTCGAGTAGAGATCAACGGCGTAGGTCGTGAAGACCAAGTTGCTGTACAGATCCCAGTTGGTTGAGTGGCGGCACGAGTCGCACACGTACCGGTCGTAGATCTGGTGGCTGAACACCAAGTGCGGGATCGAGTTCTCGTCAAACACGGCCTGCGGGGTCTCTTCGTAGTCCTGGCTCACGATTCGCACCAGCGACTTGACCATTTCCGAGGTCTTCTTGGTCTCGCCAATCTCCGTCACCACTGTCTGCTGGTGCATGAGATTCAGCAGCGTGAGCAGCGTCTCCTCTGCGTCGTACATCGCGCCTTCCTGGAAGTTCTTGTCCGCGGCGTATAGCACACTGAGTCCTTTACGTAGTCCTCGCGAGTGGATCAGCGAGCCGCTGGTCGTGTCGTCGTACTCCATCATGATGCCCTTGAGTGCTCGCAGCACGTTGGCCTCGACACTGCGCGACTCGTCCTTGATCTCCACGTGCAGCAGGAAGTGGCGCATGCTCGTGAGATGCCAGAAGCTCTGGATCACGACGTTCAAGAAGCAGCTATTCTCGCCCGACGCATTCAACAAACCGCGATGCACGGACGCGCCCTTGACCCACAGATCCGCCTGCTTCTTGGTCTCGAGCTTGGTCGCGTCACCTTCACTCAGACTGCGTGGAGGCATCGCTGGAAGCAGAGGATCTCCTGACGTAGGGCTCACCGCCGGCACGCCGTGGAGTCCTCCTACGATCGAGCTGTCGTCCTTGGTCGCGACGATCCAGCGCAGATACTGCATCCATTCCTGCGCGGCCGAGTCCATGGGCGCGTCGACCTCCAGCATGCGGTCTGCGTGGTCGCTTTGCTGCGTGACGCTCACGAGAAACGCGAATTTACGGCCGTTCCAAGGCGCGACACCAAGCACCTTGTACTGACGCAGAGGCTTGACGCTGGTCGACTGCAAATCACCCGACGATGGCTGGAACTTGAACGTCGAGAGCATCTGGTTGTCGCGCGTGAGCACGCAGTAGCGCATGTGCCGCGGACGCACGTTCACCATGGAGCGGATCTTGAGGTTGAGCCATCCGCGGTGCACGACCTCGCCAAGTGCAGTCTTCTCGGGTGGGTTTTGCGTCGGCAACGGGGTCGCCTGCATCGTGGATTCGATGGATGGAATGCGCGAGACAAGGGGGATACACACACGTAGATAGAAGAGGTAGATGCCGTAATGCGGCGGCGCTACGGATGCAGGAAGCCGCGTGTTTCGTCCTGTCCTTCTGGCGTGCGGGGGCTTTCTGGCTCGCTTTTGACGGCCGAGTTCAATGCTCCGTACGTACTGTCACGTGGAAGGCTGGCTCTGGGTCGTTGGGATAATCCAGCTGGAGAGCTATAAGACAATCTGATTGGCTGAAATGAAGTGTAGGATCGGTATCAGCCAATCACATTGCGGTATAGACTCTACAGCGTTGACAATGTCGCACATTTCGGCAGCCGCTAACTCAAAATTCAGGAAAAAAAGACGACATTGCGACAACCAATTCTGGACTGGACACTCAACTGGCGCGTTTGACACACGACAGCAATTGCAGATCACTGACCAACTTCAACTGGGAGCCGCTGCTGCGCCAGTCAGTCGGTCAGTCAGTCAGTCAGTCAGTTGGACGCATCGCTGTCTACGGCGTCCTCTTCCTCTTCTTCCTCTTCTTCGTCCTCCTGTTCTCCGCCCTCTTCGTCATCTCCCGCCTCAGATTCGGAGTTTTGCTAAAATACCAGAACCAATAATCACATATCAGTAAAAAAGGCATCAAAAATGTAGCCATGTGTCGTCACATCATCGGACCCACTGTGGATGCCCCGTACCTCTTCATGCTGCGCATCATCATCGTCGCTTGCGTCGCCACGGCGGCGAGAGGATCGTGAAGATCGTGAAGACCGAGGCGAGCTGCTCGCTGCCTCACCACCACGCAGGCGGCGGCTCGTACGCGTGGGCTGCTCTTCCTGGAGGCGTCGGCGTTTGCGGTCGCGACCTCCGTCTTCCTCCTCGTCTTCCTCCTCTTCGTCCTCCTCTCCGCTCTGGCCAGCGTCGGACTCGTCGTCGTCGGGCTCCTCCTCTTCGCTCATGTAGCTGCGGTAGTTGACAGCTTTCCGCGTCCGCAGTGATCGGCCGCTGGACTCTGGCAAGATCGACGTCATGTCCAGGCCCGTGCTGCGCAGCATCCGCGGCATCCGTGCAACGCGCTGAGCTTTCTGGTGCTTCTTCTTCTCGCGGCGTTCGAGTGACTTGGCGACACCACCGGCGATTGCCTGCCAGAGCTGAAGGTCCGCAGTCTCCGTTGAGTAGGATAGCGCGTGAACGAACGACTGGAAGCTCGCCAAGTCATCAGAGACCGTCTCCCAGTTGGAGCCATCGAGCGTTTGACACCGACAGAGCCACGCCGAGCCATCAGCAAAGTTGGACGGGTCTTCAAGAAGGTAGTAGCTTCGCTTGGCGGCGTCCTGGCCCAGCACGTCTTCGCGGAGACTCTCGGGCGTCGTCTCGTCCTTGCCGATCTTCTCAACGAGCGTATCATTCTCGTCGAACTGCGCTTCGCATAGCACCTTTAACAGTGCGACGCGATCTCCGACTGGCACGTCGTAGTACGTGGAAAGCCAGTCGTTGGCGTTGCCACAGGCTGCGAGGCGACGCACCAGCTCACCACCGACCGGGTACTCGCTGCCTTTGAGGAAGCGGATGAGGTTGTCGACCCAGCTACCGTTCCTGTTATCATGAGCAACCTGGTCAGCCATGCCCCGAACGGTCAAGAGATCAATACATAGTGATATGTACTTACTTGGAGATGGTCGCGCCGACGTTCTGAAGCAGACGCGTGTGCAGCTCGTACAGAAGAGAGTGGTCACGTGGCGACAGCAGAGCTTCCGCCAATGTCTGCGAGGAGAATCATGGGCTCTTCAGACCACGTATCCATTCGCATCAAGACAGATACACGCTCATACGCACGTTAATGGTGACGTCCACGCCGAGCTTGAGTCCCAATCGTCGGAACCGCTTGAGGAACAGGAACACCGCCGCGAAGTCGCTGCTCTCGTAGAGTCCATTGTAGCGACCGCCTTCACCGCGTACCTCATGCACAGGAATACCACGCACGATTGGCTCCGTGTCATCTGCGTTATCATCTCCGTCCTCCGAAATGGGCTGCTCCTCCGTCAGATTCCGAATCGCTGTGCACGGCCGGCAGCCCCACTTCTCCGGCATCTCTGCGTCCTCCTCGTCCGCCCCGTAGCAACTCTATCGACAACAACAGGTCATCAGTAAGCAGTGCGTAAAGAATTGCCCAGAATGTACAGCAAACGCACCGTGTGGACAGTCATCTCGCAGCTCATGCACTTGAGCTCGCATCTCGAAGACGTCTCGGTCTTCGCACTCTCGCAAACGCGGCACTGGTCACTCAACAAGATACGACGCTGCACGAGCTTGGTGTTCTTCTGCTTGGGCTTCACCACAGCCACTTTCTCTTGCGGCTTCGGTGCTGGCGAGTGCACTTCCGGCGTCGTCTCTGCATCCTCCTCATCGTCGTCAGATTCCTCCAATTGACGCTGTTCTTTCGGCGGATCCGCCTTTTTCGAGACACCGAACCACCGATCCAGCGTGTTCTTTTGCACTGGAGCTGGCGCCTGCGTTGCTGCGCGACGCTTCTTGCCTGGTGTAGACGCCGCGTCGTTAGTTGCTCGCTTGCTGGACTGCTTCGGTCGCTCAGTCTTCGTAACGCCACCGTCGCTGCTGGCGCCTGGAGCGCTTCGAGACGCCTTTGGCTTGCTCGCCATTGTCGTCGCCATGCTAATCACTGCCCGTGATCCCTATCCAGTCGCTAGGGAAGCCTCGGTATCCGCCTGCCTTGCGCGTCAATCAATGCCGTTGGTGCTCGCGCGCTTTCAGTTTCGCGCCAGATTCGACAGGCAACGACTGGGTTTCAATCCACGCTCCTATTCTCCCATCATTCTCAAAACACGGTGAATACCTCCATCATGAAGAGCTCAATAACTTACTTCAATGAAGCGAACTTAGTGATCGGCAACAACCTCCACTAAGTTCGATCCATCAGCCACAAGTTCTGGGTGTTGTTTTGACAGTTTGTCACGCGTTTCAAAATACAAAAACAGTTTTTGACACCATTACCGCAACCTCCAATGGCCGACCGCGGCCCTATTAGCGGCGACGGTGACGGTGGCGATGCGAGACCCACAGCCCCAGCGGCAGGAGCTGCTCATCCAGCAGCGTCTCCTGTAGCCCACGCACCACCAGCGCACGCGCCTCCGTCCGCCATGCACACGCCCGTGCGTCCGCCAGCGATCTCCACCGCACGCAGTGCGGCGTCCCACAACCAGCAAACGCCTCCAGGGTCTCCGATGGACGTGGACTTCGAGGCGCGGTCGCCAGCGGCCTCGCCATCCCACGGCAAGCACGCCAAGAAGCCTGTGATCTCGGTCTTCGACTGGGACGACACGCTGTGTCCGAGCTCGTGGCTTTTCCGCGAGGGGCTCCTCGCCGGCTACGGCCTCGTGGACGAAGAGGAACCGATCGTAACGGAACCGTCGTCGTTTGGTGGCTCTTCTCACGACGAGCCATCGGAGACAGCAGCCAGACTACCAAAGAAAAGGCTCATGGACGTGGACGACCACCACGCACTGCGGGTGTTGGAAGACCACGTGCTGGGGATGCTGCAGACTGCTCGCCACTACGGCCCCGTGTTCATCATCACGGCCGCCAAGCTCCAATGGGTGCGCCAGTGTGCCGAGAGCTTCCTTCCTAACGTGCTGCAGGTGCTCACCAAGTCGGACAGCGTCCACGTGATCTCCGCGCGAGAGTTCTACGCCGACCAGTCGCGTCGCATGGGCTCCCACCAGTCCAAAATGGCGGCCGAGGGCACGCCTTTGGCCTGGAAGACCATCGCGTTTGAAGCTGTGTGTGCCCACTTACGCGTCGACGACTGCGTTCGCCGTAGCCGCAGTAGCTCTGGCAAGCAGCCAGTAGCCCCCGTGGCCGTGGACTTTGTGTCAGTCGGTGATTCGCTGTGTGAACGCGACGCGTGCCGCTTCCTGGCGATGAAGGCGCCGTCCATGATCCACAGCAAGACGCTCAAGTATCTCGACCAGCCCAAGCTTCTGGAGCTCACCGAGCAAGTCAAGATGACTAAGGGACTCTACGACCAGATCTGTCGGTACCACGGCAGCCTCGATCTCCACGTCGTGCGCTCGCGAGGATCACTGGAAGTTGTCCAGCTTCATTCGTCACGGTCTCCTGCCACGTCAGCGACGGCAGCAGCAGCATCGACGTCAGCATCAGCCGTGTCAGTATCAGCACAAGGGCCTTCTGTGCAGCAGTCGATACCAACAGCACTATCCGAAGAAGTCCGCGCGAGAGCAGAACTCCAGCGCCGATCCACAGCAGCGGCCGCCGTGAGCTGCTCGTCAACGTCACTGAGGAAGGAGATGCACGACGAGCACACGTCAAGTGGGATCTCTGTCTCGGGCCCAAGAACGACGTTATAGTGAGAAGCGTATCCACTACGTGTGTTGTATCTATTGAGAGGGGCCCCTACCTACCTAGGGCGGTCGAAGTCGCTGGGATAAGTAACTAATTTGAATCCGTTTACGCGTGTGAGCTACTCGCTTCAGTTGGTCTAGACACGAGACAGGAACATCAGATCGTGGCCGCAGTCGGCCTCGCGACACTGGCCAACGTGGAGCTCTATGGTACCGCGGACGCTCGCCTCTTGCGAGCCGACTGTGATCGTGTACGTCAGTGTATCCACGCCTTCAAAGCCCGCGTTTGGGATGTACCTGACGATTCTATCACCTCGAATCTCCATGGGTTTCAGTGCGCGGTCGCCAGTCGGACCTCCCCAGTAGTACGGATCCAAACCAAGGTTTTCCAGGCATTGGCGGTCACACACGGGGTTCGGGTAGATCTTCTGGCGTTCGCTTGGGTCTGCAAGGACCTCAATGCCTCCGTTTTGAGAGTACCCATCGAAGAAATTCCACAGCACACGCAGCCGCGTCGCACTAGGAAGTACGTCAAAGCTCAAGAAGTAGCTTGACAGATACCTCTCGGCCTCGACGAGATCCAGCACGCTGTTGCGGTCGCGATCGAGATGTTCCGTGTCGGTCTGTGCGATGGAAACGTACAGCTTCCCATGGCGAGGCAGCGTCTTGAGCTGGGCCATGACATCCATGAAGTACGTCCGTGTATTCCCGGCCAAATCAGTGATCTGGAGGACCCAATCGGAAATCGCACCGGCTTCATGGATAGGATCACGCTCAGGATACGGCTGCTGCTTGCGCACAGAGTCCTGGATTGCCAGTGACCACCTGCCTTCACTCGTCCGCATGCGGAAGCGTTCTTGGAACGAATCCTCAGGCGACCACGTCTCTGCTTTTGGGTAGAACTCGGTCGAAATGGGTGTGCCGCCAGGATACTGCGACAGAATATGGTTCCTCTCGATGAACACGTCGACTTCTGCGAGCGTCAAATAGGCCGACGCCTGCTCTGCGACGATGCGGATGAACTGCGTGGTCTTAAGCCCCACTGGAGGATTCACACTCACCATTTGCGTCGTGTTGAAGTGCTCATCGACTCGGTATTTCCAGATCGACGCGTTCAAAGCCTCGGTGAACGACTCGAAATTCATCACCGCCGTGTCTTCGTACAGAGTGATCCAGAACGGGAACATCGACGCCTTGCCATCGCTGCGTCGGTCGTCACGTGATTTGTACGCCCACTCGTCGTGGTCGTCGCCTGGAAACGGCTTTGAAAACGTCACAATGCCCGTCCCGCCACAAATATTGTTGGTATCAACAGCAAGAGGCACGGCGCCGTCTTCGTACAGGAACGTGTCGTCCAGAAACGTGATCGACCACGTGAACGCGCCATTCACGGACGCTAGTGCCACTGCAGGCGAGCGCGTGATGAACACTCGATGAGATACTGTGACGGAGGCTGGAATCGCCGCGAGGATCTTGGCTTCAAGCGATTCGTCCTTGCCGATACCGAGGTTGTCGATCTTGGGGTTCTCGTCTCGAACCATGGCGACCGCGTTCCAATTGATTGGTGCAGTGGAGACGACGCGCTTGTCCCACGCAGTGAACAAGAGCGTGAACGAGCCATAGACGTGGGAGATCCCGTCCGGCGAGTCTACTTGCAAGATCTGAACCACGGCAGGACGTCGGTCTGGACGTTGAGGAAGCCACACTCGGATGGTTCCGATCTCCACGGGCTTGACGAGACGCAGTTCCCACCAAGCCACCGCATCAGGGGAGGCATCCGTACGCGCAACGTCCCGGCTGCTGACCATGCCTCTCACGCGTCCATCGATCGCGTTCGACGCGTAGCAAGTTCCAGTTGTGGTGCTTTGTCGCGCAGTCGCCCCTCCATCTCGAGCAAGATTCGTCGTCGCGATGAAGTCCTGGAAACCGTAGTCCCAGCCAATGCCGCTGGTCGGATTGTCTGGATAGATGTGGATCTGTTCTTCATTGACTCGCGTGCGCTTGTCAGGAAGCCCGAACGCCATGGCTCTGCAGCACTGGTCAAAGACCGACGCACTTTGACTTTCGTGGTAGAGCGTCGCACTCAAGTCGGATGCGTACGGGTGGTAAAGGCCCCGCAAAATGATCCGGACGTCCTTGACGAGCTGATGCTTGGACGCAAACCTCGAGTTCTGCTCCGCCCACACAAGTCGCAGGTTCGCATTCAGCGTTGGCGTCGCTGCAGCTCGCTTGATGGAGCCGCCGTTCAGCCGGATAGTCTCTCGGAAATCGTAGTTGTACTCGAACGCTGCCGGTTCTGTAGTTGTGACCGTATACTGGAACACAGTCCGCGTTGGCGTGCTCTTTGTGGCGCTGTAAACTGCTTGGACTTGAGCTCCAGCGACTGGAATTGATGGTGTACCCATCGTCGTATCAATCACAACTGGCGATGACCATAGTGTCACGAGATCCAAGGTCTCACCAAGCACGTACGATCCTGGAAGCTTGTTGGTGAAGATCTGTAGCACCCGAGGCGTCTGTGTGTTGATTCTAATAGCCTTGGCGTAACTGAGACTGCGTTGGACTTGGTCGTTGGTCGTGATCAACGGCGTGCCTCTGAAGCAGCCAATGAGATACGGTGCCTTGTCCAGCGTCGCGTGGTATCGATAGCTTCCGTCGTCGCCGATGCGGCCATCGCACGCGTCAAGGTCAGTGGGTACCGTGCCGCTTTCCCCGTACGGTCCGTACAGTGGGAACCCATCCAGTGCGTAGCCGAGAAGTGGTGACGGCTTCCCTGGCTTGAGTTGTCCCCCGAGTTCGGTCAGCAGACAGTCTGGGAGAGCGTAGTATCGGTAGTTGCCTCCAGCGTCGACCAGTCCATGACATTTGTCCATCATCCAATACGCTTTTGTCTTCTGGTCCATCACGTTGCCGCCGTACACTGTCGATTGGCTCGCGAAGAACGGAATGCCGTTGAGCATGACACCAATCGGTGTGTCGAGCGGAAGCTTGGTCGTCTGGGCAGCAGCTACAGGCTGCCGTGGGAGCTGGAACACGTAGTCCTGTTCACGCACGATAAACCGATTGTACGCGTTCGGGAACGGGCCATACTGCCCACTGGGGATCCCCGTACTACGCACGATCACGGTCGTTGAGGAATACACGACCGATACGCCCTTGGGGTTCAACCACGTCGCAGTTCCAGTCACAGTGGCAGGGTTTTCGTCGACCACGAGACCTTCAAATTGACTGAGAGACGCCAGCGTGAGACCTTCGACCTGGCGGATATCCACGGGGAACCGGAAGACGTTGATAAGGTTGATGACGCTGGAAACACTGGCAGGATCAGGATCATTGATGGCCTTCAAGCAGGGCATAAATGGATTTGTCTGGGATGGTACGAGGTGGTACCGGTATCCTCCGTCGGGCCCACGGATGCCGTTGCATTCGTCGAGCTGCTGTGGTATTTGTCCTTTCTCATTGTAGTAGAAATACACGGGAACGCCGTCAAACGCGTAGCCAATTCTGAGGAAAGGCGTCTTGGAATCTGGCTCGGGCATCGACTGCGTGAGATTGGCGAGGTAGCAGGAAGGCACGTCGCCATAGTAGTACCGCTTCTTGTCGTCAAGGGCTCCACCGCACGCGTCGAGAACCGGAGGTGACGTGAGCGACCGTTTCTTGAACGGGATACCATTGAGCATGATGCCTACGAAGCCATCAAATGATCTCAGGGACAGCGGATTCGCTTGGATCACCGGAAACTGAACGAGCTCAATGAAGTATCGCTGCTCCACAGGCGATAGCGTTGTTGCGTGACTCGGGAGGCCGTTGCTGTAGATGTTTATCGACGTCTTTGCATTCGAGATGGACACTTCGTTCGCCAGCGTTCTCGTGTATTCATTGGCGATCACCTTCTTCTGCTCGGCTTCTGGTAAATCCGAAATGTCTTCGAGTTGGTTGACGTATGTGAAGCTCTGTCTGGAGGTGGAGACGCGAATCTTTGGCCAGAGACTCACCTCAGGCAGATCCAAGACCGCATCTACGACTGGAACTGTGGCTGCACGTTTGATGGCTCCACCGAAACCGAGCTGAAGCGCGTTTTGGTCACCAAGACACTTGACCAGTTTGTCAAACTCCCGCTTTTTGGCTCGAAAGCGAGCCACATCTGGGCAGCGCACGTATTCCAGTCGATCGCTGTGGTCTCCGACTTGAATTGTATAGGAGAACGTGAGTGTGGCCGTGGTGCTTCCGCTCTGGTACGATGCCTTGGCAGGGCCAATTAATGAGCCGGTATCCAGGAGAAGGAACGGTGTGCCGGTCACAACAACTGGCGTCGTGAATGTTATGGCCACGGTGACAACGTCTCCAGCAGTGTAGATCCCATTGGCCACCGCGCTGCTCACAGACACAACACGAGGCGGCTCCACAGCGTCAACGCGGATGTCCTTGTTGTTACTGAGGCTTCCAGAGCCACCAGGCACGGGCAGACGCCGGGAAGCACGGCGTCGATCAGGAGTCAGTGCTTGAAACGAGCATTGGGGAAATCGCTCCGTCGACAGCGCGTCCACACCGTCGTAGGCGATAGGAAGCGCCATGTCTCCGACCACAGTCATGTATCGGAACGTGATCGCAGCGGATCCACTTCCACCTTGATAGCTGGCAACAGGCACTCGCGGAGGACTGGCTTGGGTATTTGCGATGGAAAGCCGAAGTCTTGGACGGCAAAGCCCCACGTCGACAACTTCGACCGCTTCGGAAAAGCTGACCACGACATCGATGTCTTGGCCAGCACCGTAGACACCGTTGCTCATCGCTGATGAGACCGATAGGATTCGCGGTGCGACTGAATCGACTCGGATGCGGGCGTTGGAACCCAGACTGCCATCGGCTCCAGGCGAAGGAAGTGTGGTATCGGCAGCCAAACTGGGGTTTGCGCTGAGCTGGAGGACACTACAGCTCAGACTCGCCATGTTTCGGTAGTCGAGACGACCGGATCGGTCACCGGCGCCGACGCGGTACTCAAAAATCAACGTGTTTGTGGTCGATCCGCCAACCAAACTGGCGAGCGACGCTTGGTTTCCTCCCAGAAAGAGCTCCAGCAGACAAGGTGATGACGCGAGAACGACTGTGACTCGATAGGAGAACTTGACGCTGATGCGGAGTCGATCACCAAGCCCATAAGTGCCATCACGATCCATACTGACAACTGAGACCACCACTGGAGGCGAGCTGGTGACTCGCACATTCGAAGTCGCCGACAAGCTGCCAGTAGATCCTATCGCCGGGAGTGTGGTCACCGCAACTAACGTCAGCGTCATCGCCAGAGCATAGACACCTGCAGGAGCTGCTGGAACGACGAGTGCGTTCACGTTTGCGTACTCCAACTGCGCCGCTTCGTCACCCGCGGTGACGCGAATAGTAAACAATAGCGTCGTCGTAGCGTCGCCTGACAAGTAGGTGGCACTGCGTTGTCCGTTGTTGAATTGCAACAGCAGCGTTGGCGGTGGCGGAGCTCCTGTCGTCGAGAGCTTGACCTTCCGCGAGAACGTCACACCGATCACTACGTCGTCTCCGACCCCAAACGCGTCGCCTGAGACGCTGGTGTCCATATTCTTGATAAATACGCGCTGGACGACCGGTGGTGTGGATGAAATGCCGAGTTTGTAGTTGAATGACAGCGAGCCTGGCAACAGTGGAGCTCCTAGTCGAAGAGGTACAGATAAACCCGACTTGTCGGTGATCAAACTGCCGGCAGGTAGCTCCAAGGCCTTACGCGATGCTGCTTCCAGCACTTGCACACTGTCGCCCATCGCCACAATGTACTCGAAGAGCAACTTCAACGACCCTGAGCCGCCAATATAAAACGCGAAAGTTGGAATTAGTGCGTTGGAGTTGAGCCCAAGGCGAGGCGAGCCCTGCACGATGACAACGTCGCTGAAAACCACGGCAATCACGATGCGTTGGCCTGGTGCGTACACATCGCCACTCGGGACATCCGCTTCCATCGAAATCACGCGTAGTCCGTCTGTCCTGAGGAAGATCTTGCGGTTATTTCCCACCAAACTTCGCACTGCATCTGCTCGAAGGATCACACCGGGTCGTGGCATCGTCAGATTTGCTGGAAGTGTGGGCTGCGTCGCTTTACAGAGCACCGTAGCCGTCGCTTGGCCCAAGGCTTCCACCACAGACAGTGGACGCAGTACGAAAGAGCGCGTGTCCAAGGTATCAAGTGGTGTGGTGCCAGAGGTGTCGCCGACGCCGATAGTGTACGAGAAGCGAAGCACCTTGGGGCCACTGCCGTCTTGGTACACTGCCGTTCGTGGTCTGGTGTGATCATCTGGAGTCAAGACGTTTAGCTTGAGATACGGAGTGCTTGTTACGACCACTACCTTTGAAAATTCGACAAGGATCTCAATCTCCTCGCCAACGTCATACGTTCCATCAGGCGTCGTGGTCCTTACGTCGACGATCTTTGGCCGCACAGTATCGATCACGAGGTTTTGGTTGCTCGACAACGATCCAGGAAGTCCAGGCGCTGGTAAAATCACATTTGCATCGGTCACGGGCGTTGTTGACTGCCGCTTGATTCGCGATTGACCGAGCAGCTTCAATGATTGGACGTAGTTGACCTCGTTGACCCCACGATCGTCCACGACGTCCAAATCACTGGACACGTCACCTTCCACGACAGGATACTGGAAGGTGAGAGCGCGCGAGTTATTTCCACTCGCGTATCTTGCTAGCGATGGGTTCGCCGAGTTGCCCGTATCTAATAGAATCGCTGGTGTACCGTACACGACGACAGGCAGCGTGAACGTGACGACAATTGGGATTACGTCGCCAGGGTAGTACACGCCGTCGGGATATGTAGACGTCACACTCACAACTGTCGGCTGTGTTGGCTTGATGGAAATCTGCTTGTTACCACTCAACGAGTGCGTGGTACGTGGTAGTGGCAACACGATCGTGGCTTCTGTGATGGGGAAAGTGGCGCTGCGACGGATCCATGAGCCCGAAGGCACTGCGAGTGAGTCGGCGCGGAAGTAGTCCAGAGCTTCGCAGTAGTCTTGGTCACCGGAAATGAACTCAAACACGAGCGTGTTGGTACCAGACCCAGAGAAGTAGACCGCAGGATTCACCAGGTAGCCGATGAGATGGAGCTCGTCGGATCGAAGATACAGCAGTGGCGGACCACCACCGAGACCTACTGCCACTGGTAGATTAAACTTCACTTGGACAAGGATCCGCTCGCCCACACCGTACTCTCCTGATGGATTCGCGGCCGTGACGCCCACGACGACAGGCGACGACGTGTCGATGACGAGCTGGTTGTTAAAACTCAATGATCGCGGGTCGAGCGACTTTGGGAACAGCGTGAAGTCGGGTATTTGGCCTTGGTAGTCTCTCACACTCGCCCCGTTCAGCACCAGTGCTTGCTGATTGAGCACGTCCAGGTCCAGCGACGACTGACCAGGATACACAACGTACAGGAAACGCAGCGTCTTGGACGTGGTGCCACTGCGGTCGATGACAAAGGCGTATCCGGCGGGGATTGACGAAGTCTCGAGATTAAGCAGCGGTGAGCCGTTGTCGGTCTCTCCCCACGAAACGTTCGTCTCACTGTCAAGCCGCTGTGGGATGTTATCATGGCGTAAACGAAGCTTGGAGCTGATACCATCAAACTCGGTCCATACGACACCCATCGTATTCGCCGGTACTGATAAACTGGAACAGATCAGCGCGGCCTCGTTCACGTCGTAGATTGTGTTGTGGTTCACAGACGTGTTCACGTCCCCAAACGCTGGCGTCCACGCCGACTCAACCGAGAGATCAGCAGCCAGCGTCGCGATCCGCAGCGTCTGAGCCCTCGTATTAACCGCTGATGAAGACTCTTGGATCCACGACGCGAACAGCGAGTTGCCACACGCAACCATTTCGAGAGCCTGAGTGGTCGGCAGCACAGGCAACACTGAACCAGCGAGCTGCTGAGGGATACTCCAACTGCTTTCATTCCACGACGTCTCCAAGACTTCGCCGTGCCGCACTTCCATTCCACTCGCGCTACTCGTGTCACGATACCACGTCACAGAGAGCGACATATCTTCGAACCCTTTCTTGCGCACGGCGAGCTTTGGCCGATAGCTAGAGATGTAGAAGTCTGTCGATTGGCCCGTGAAGGCCAAGAACTGCCACACTGACTGGTCTCGGTTTTGAACGTAGCGTCTCGCGATGACGATTTGGTAGGCGTCGACATCGTCACTGTACTCACTCCAAGCCACGTACATGCCTCCACGGTGCACAGCTGCGTGGGGCTGCATTGCATCGTTGCGTGGGTTCTTGTTGAGACCGACGCTCTGCTGAGTACCGTCGTGAAAAATCCAGAGCGGCGCGTCGTAATCGTCGTTCCGCTGGGCCACACGGATCTGTCCAGCGATCTTGCCTGTATTTGGGACTATTGTCTCTTCACGCCACACCATCACCAGTTGCAGGTTGTGGACGAGTAGCTGCACATCGCTTGCGCGCATTTGAAGGTTCTTGTTCGCGCCCATGTTCGGAATCAACGTCCACGCTGCAATTGGTGCTGCGAGGCCGTTGAAATGTGCGCAGTACAACTGGCCACTTTCGTCCCACGCAACATACAGCTCGCCCTTCCACACGACTGCAGAGACCTTCTCGATGAACGTGTTGGGCAGCTGGTTGATCGCAGTAGCTACGGGATTCGCCAGAGGAATCTGGGCCAACGTCGTGCTGTCGAACACACGCAGGTACAGGAAACTCGTGGTGACACCCGGTTTGTAGTTGAAAGAGCTCCACTCGGTCCAGAAGACAAAGATATTCGTCTGGTACTCGACAGCGACTGGATACCGCGCATGAAAATCATGGTTCCGGTTCAATCCCGTCTGCAGTGTCACCTGCTTGGAGAAGATGACTTCAATCTCGATCGCTTCGCCCGCACCATACAGTCCATCGGGATGCGGTGATACTATCTCCACGGTCGTTGGCACAGACGTCGCATCAACCTTCAGCATATTTGTCGATGATACGAGCAGCCGTGGAAGCGTGGTTCTCGCCAGCGTCTTTGATGAGGTCGAGACACAGTACACTGTCGCGCTGGCCAACACGTCTCGGCTCGCAAAAGCTAGGTTGGCACTCGTGTCACCTTCTTGAATGTGGTACAAGAACGCCAATTGGTTGTCCTGTGGCTGACTGACGAAGGTGGCAAATCGGTTCGGCAGGAAAATACCGTTTGCCTGAAGCGACCCAGTTGCGAGTTCAACTTGCGGCGAGCCAACGACCTTGACGCCGCGTGAAAAGATGACGCGGAAGTAGATTTCGCCTGGAAACACCGTTGGGGGGCTTGCAATCGGAGGAAACGCGACGCCGTACGTCCCAGCGGCACTGTCCGAGACGATATCCACGATCACCACAGGCGAGCCATCAATCACAAGCGACTTCTGTTGGCCGAGTCGGTTAGGGCTCGCCACCGCAGGCAGCGTGACGTCGGCGTTCACTGTTGGCGTGCGCGATCGGCCCTGGATGGCAGCGCCCGTCACGGTAATGTCGACGAGCGTACTCACGTAGTCCAATTGGTTGGTAGCGTCGTTTTCTTGCACGATGTACTGGAACCCTACGCGTGTGTCCGTGCTCCGTTCAAGTAGCTGATCTGGAGACGAGTCTGATGAGGACGGTATGAGTGGCGCGCACACGTCGGACAGCACAGGTACGACAGACGTAGGCACCTGCAGCACTTTGGTCGAGTCAAACACGATCTCAAACCGGCCTCCGTTCTTCTTCGCGGTCTTCGTCACGGAGATGATGCCGATAGTCGCGAGCTCTGTGTATGCGAGCAGTCTGGACTTTAGTGAGGTCGCTGCTGCGCTGTTGGCGTCGTTGAAATCCACGCAGGGTGACACAACGCCTCCGTACGAGATTGCGAACTGGCCGCTCGTGACTGGATACATGGCGTGTACCCCAATGTCGAGTAGTTGACGGTAACCTCCATACGTAAACGTCGCCGTGCCACCAGAGTTCAATGCGATCTTCGGCTCCCCACGCACAGCAACCTCAGCGGAAAATGTAACCACGATATCGATGATGTCTCCTACCCCGTATCCCGTTCCTCCAGCAAGTGTGTCGGGACGCGTCGAGCTGACCGATACGACCGTTGGCGGGGCTGTTTGAATCACCAGCGTGTTTTGTGAGCCCAAACTGGCCACGTTCGCCACTGCTGGAAGGGTGAGATCCGCGTCGATGCGTCCGGCCGCTTGGTCGACTGAGCCTGTGACGCAGATATATGCAAAAATGCCTGGCGTTCGCAGTGACAACGGCGAAACGTAGTTGAGATCGACTGAGTTCTCGCCAGGAAGGATCTTGTACCGGAATTCGAGTGTAGTCGAGCCACTACCCGAAAGAAAGTAGGCAACGCCGCCTGAATTCAGCTCCAAAATCGGCTTGCCCACGACATCGACAGGCGTGGAGAACACCACATAGATCACGATAATATCACCGGCGAAGTACGTATCATCCGCTGTTGACGAGAAGACTTTGACGACGCGAGGGAACTCGGCGGTGCTGAGGATTCGGATGGCTGATACCACCAATGCAGTCTTTGGAATGGTCAGCGTGGCTGCCAAGACAGGGTTCAGTGACTGCCGGAAGATGTTTCCGACGAGTGCACCGGCGTCTCGTACTGCAAGTGCTGACGACGAATCCGCGTCTTGGGCTGCGTACTCGAAAACCAACGTATCTGTGACCGCCAGTGTCGCTGTGTAGTCGGCGTTAGCGAAAACCTTCACGCCCGTGCACGCAACAGAGCCTCCGTTTCCATCATCACACAAGAACGCTGCACAGCCCGTAGTCGACACGGAGAGTTGATGGACAGCGTCGGTTGCAGACATGAATGACACGTAGTAACGATGGCCTGTAGATCCAAAGATCGACGTATCGCGCACGACTTGGAGCGGGATCACTCGGTCGCGGACGATTCGGCTGAGAGTATTTTCCATCGAATTGGTCGAGCCCTTCGCACGGATGGTAGCGGATATACACGCCGTGATTTCTTCTTCAAACGACACTTTGAATCCGCCTTGAATGATGGGGCTGTCGGCTTGAACATCGATCGTCTGTGTCCGTCCAGTGAATGGCTCACACGCGCTCGCATCCGCAGGCACGAGGTCGAGCAGATCACTGCTGCTGCTGCTTTCAGAGAAGTAGATAGTGTACCGGAAGCCGTTCCGCCGCATCACGCGCGAGACCGACTGGATACCGATCGTGCGAATGGATTTGATCACCAGAAGCTTGGCCAAGAGCTCTTGCTCAGCGTCTGCGTTGCTTGCAAACGATGTGTCAATGCATTCGGTTGTTTCCATCGCGTTGGCTGCTGTTGAGTCGCCATACGCGAGCCGGAAGGCGCCTTGAAGAAGACGGCTTGGGCTCTCCGTGCCAACATCGAACTGCCGTAACAACCCACGTGTTGTGTACGTTGCTGCAGTGTCAACCAAACCCGTCTCCAACGTCAGTTTCGGCGGTGTAGCAGCTCCTCCACCGGCTACAACACGAACTGGCGACGAGAACTGCACCAGTGCGTCGATGATACCGCTGCGCATCGCCACGTTGCGGTTGGTATTAAGCTGGACCAGTGTGTTGGCATTGCATGGCAGTCTAGCCGCTGTTCCACCTCCACAGACCCACGCTGCACACGCGCTCGAGGCTACCATGCTCAACGGCTTCAGACCCGTCGCTGGGAATGCGAAAGTGATCGTGTACCGCGCCGCGTCTTGAAACTGAGAGGAGCTGAGAGCGACTTGGACACTCAGTTTCATCGCCGCGATCCCTTCAATCGCTGCTTTTACGTCGGCTGCTGCAGCATTCCAGCCGATGCACACAGTCTCCTCTCCATCGTACACGAGCTTGTACTGACCTTGCGTCAGACTACCGGTGTCGAATACGTCCACTGTCTGAACTTCACTTGCCTTCGTCATCACATTTGATGAGCTCACGAACGAGACGTTTTGAACGGTTGGTGACGCAGTGTCCACCCGCAATTGACGGCCGAAATCCAACGCACCGAAAGTGTTGAGCTCCGGAAGAAGAAGATTGGACGGCGTAGATGATGACGTCGATCGACGAAGGATACAGCGGTCGTGTAGCGACCGCCAGGCACTGCCTCCTCCTCCTGCACCATTCGCCGTGCGGAATAAACTCGATCTGACATGCGTCGTCTGCGTTGCCACGTGCATTTCTTGCCACACAGCGTACCACGTCGTAGCGGACGAAATCGATCCGATGAGAACAGGAGCGGCCGCGTCTTGTGTAGGCACGTCATTGATCGTCGAAAGCTGGCTTCCGCCGTCGAGAAATCGCCACGAACCAGCATCTCCTCCAGTAAAGAGAGCTGCTCGCACTTGAGTCTTGCCAGTTGCCGCGTTAACTTCTTGCCAAGTCGCATGCAGCGTCGAAGTACTGAGCGGGTGAATGCGGAGCCGAACGTTCACTGCGTTGAGAGCGGAGTCAAAGTTCATGCCCGTGCCAGCGTCAGCAGACCTCCAGGTTGTCCCAGTCGTGGTCAGAGACAGCTGCTTGGCTCGAATCCGTGTACGCGATACTGCGTTTGGGAGTGTGACTGCCTCATGCCACGCTGCGACAATCAAGCTATCCGCCACACACGCCAACGACGGCATTCGCGCATGCATGGTGCCATCGTAGTTAAGCCCCACGCTCGCAGCATTCCCGTCGACGAAACCCCATCTTGGAGCCGCGTCGGTGCCTCCCAATGAAGCCACGCGTATCTGCGAGACACCGTCAGCATTATCTTCTTCCCAGACGGCGTACAGTGTCGATCGACACGACTGAAGCCGAACATTGCGGGCCGCTCGAGCGGAGGCAAAATTGATTCCACGAAGCGCCGAGTTGCCATCCACAAACGTCCACGCTGGCACGTTGTCCTGGCCATTGTACAGAATGACGCGGATTTGAGTCGCTGCCGAAGATGCGATCGTCTCGTGCCACGCCATATACAACCTGCTGGCGTGCACAACCAGGTGCGGAGAAGCAGCACTTTGGGTGGCATCTCGATTGATTCCCACGGTCGTCGCTATCGTCGTCCGGCCAACAAACCGCCAACGCGTCAAAACGGAGACATCACCGCCAACGTACAGCGCAACTCGGATTTGTGTGGGGTTTCCTGTGGCTGAACTGCGCTCTTGCCAACAAGCAAACAGGCGGGTGACGGATAGTGCCGTCAGCATCGGACTCGTGGCATCTCGCGTCGCATCAAACTGCATACGACGGGTAGCTCCGTCTCCGTCCTCGTGTCTCCATGGTAAGGCAAACGGATTGGCCACATCCAGCGACTTGGCTCGTATTTGTGACGCCCCGACACCGCTCCTTTCACTCCAAATGACGAAGAGACGGCCTTGGAATTCTACACCTTGGGGTGTGAGTGCGTTGCCTTGAGCTGGGTCTTTATTGAGACCGTAGTTGCCCACACATCGCAAGGACACTTGCGACGGATACGCCAGGTTGGCGGTGGAATGTCCATACGCGATAGTCACAGCGAAGTAAATCTGCTCGTCGTTTGCAGATACGAGACTGGCAGGTGTCGCGATATTCCCAGATCCACCCAGTTGAAGGTAAAATGTTGGTACACCCGCATTCTGCGACGCTGGCGCTACAACCACGGGCGCGTTCATTGACACTGCGACCACCAAGCGATCACCGACAGTATAATCACCATCCAAGTGCCTGGTCGACACGTCAACGACAATGGGAGCGCTGGTGTCGATCTGAATGTTCTGCTGCTTGCTGAGTGTCGTGGTCTGAGGCTGCGGTAAGAGTGTTGCTGCTAGATTCGTCGTTGCAGTGGCTCGAATGATGTTGCCATTCGGGACTAGCGAGTAAATATCCACGTAGCCAAGACGCACACGCGGATCGTCGGCCTGGACAGTGTACCGAAACGTCTGAATCGTGGAGCCACTGCCTGAGATGTAGCTGGCCGTCTTCTGTGTCGTGAGCTGAAGCAGTGGAGTGCCGCCGGTGACGTCTACATCAACGGCGACGCTGAAAATGACGGTGATATCAATCACCTCTCCCACACCAGCGAAAGCGTCTTCATGCGTCGTCGAAACATCCACGACGTACGCGCTTGCTTGATCAATGGAGATCGCTTTGGTGGTCAACCCCACAACTGGGAGGTCCAAGATTGCCGGTATCAGTGGCGTTGTCGACAGTTTTCGAATGAAGCCACTGGTTAAACCATACGCCGGGAGCAGCGCCTTCGTGTTGACCACATCAAATATCGCAACTTGATCCGTGAGTTGACACACGAACTTGAAGACGAGTGTTGTCGTGCCACTGCCGCGCTCGTAAACAGCAAAGTGGTCTTCTGCGGTCGTAGCGGTAGTTTTGATCGAAGCACTTGACTGAACAACCACCGGGAGATCAAAAACGACGGCGAGATAGATCTCATCCTGCGCTCGATACACACCATTTCTGGTGATGGCGTTCACTTGGAGAACACGCGGCGAGTTGGTGTTGACCACAATAGCCGCTGAAAAGCTCAGGCTTCCTGCAGCTCCAGGAGTTGCCAGTGTGAGAACAGCATCCGAGAACGGAGTAGTCGATCGTCTCTTGATTGTTCCACCGTTCAGCTGTAGAGATGACGTCGACACGTAGCGGAGATCCAATGAGCTGTCGCCTTGCTGGACATCGTACGCGAAGATCAGGTTCGTCGTGCCACTGCCACTCATATATTTCGCCGGACGGAACCCTGGAGACATGATTGTGATGCTTGAACCGCCAATGTTCTTTGGATCAACGACCGTGCCGACGTAGGTTTCCACCATCGTGACGGCGTCCCCATTCACCGACGCCACTGTGTAGACCTGGCCGTCGATCAGGAACTGGAGTCCCTGGCTTCGCGCTGTCGATAGTCCGTGGTCGAATGCGGGAAACATAATCGTTTTATTTTGCGTTGCAGGCACCGGTGCGACTTGGACAAACGACCCGGGATACAGATCGACACTGCCTGTGAGGAGCATGAGCAGCGGTATGCCAGTAACGACGACGGGCACATCAAACGCGACTTGGATCTGAACCGTGTCTCCGCCCGTATAGGTGCCGTCAGGCGTCACAGAGGTCACGCCCACAACTTTTGGATCTGACGTATCGATCACGATGTTCTTGGTCCACGACAGACTGCCCTTCTCTCCGTTTACAGGCAGCGTTATGACCGCGTCCGTCCACGGTGCCGTCGACAGACGCTTGATACTTCCACCGTTCAGCTGCAGTGCTGTGACTCCTGTGTACGTGAGATCTGGAGACGTGTCCTTGGCTTGGACGATGTACTCGAACTCTACGATGTTATTCGTGGCCCCGGTGACGCGCTTGAATGGAATGATGCGGTCGACTTGGCCCGTCTCCAGTACGATCGTGGGCAAGCCCGTGACGACGACAGGCAGCGAGAAGGTCACTTGGATCGGAAAAACCTCGCCGATACCGAACGTGCCGTCATCATGCGGTGACGAGATGCCCGTGATCCGTGGCCTGCTCACGTCAACAACAACACGCAACGACACACAACACGCAACGACACACAACAGTGCACACCGCATCACACACACAAACACAGAGTACACGACACACTGCCCGCGCTCTCACACACAGATCCCTACG
>JAADWY010000338.1:0-32740 GCA_023336355.1 Pythium dissotocum | reverse complement strand
CCGTAGTGGATGAGCGTGAAGTAGAAGATCACGGGGAAGAACACTAGGAGCTTGCCCTGGATCGAGCGCATGTGGTACTCGACCACGAACGCCAAGTGCCGCATCGCACTGACGTTGTAACGCCAACGCATCACAAAGTGGAACACCACGACCGACAAGCCCTGCAGAAGCGAGTACAGGAGCACCGACTGGGTCGCCGACGCGACGAGGTCTGCATTGTCGTAGAATCGATTCAGTCGCGTGTTGAACAGCACTGATGTTGTGCGGTAGGACAGCAGCAAAAAGAGAGCAGCGTCCACGGGCACACTCACTTCAAAGTACTCAACCAGCAGCACGCGGTCTGCAGCCGATGCTAGCTCCAGTGCCTCGGTTACGACCACGGTATCTTCCTGACTGAGCTTGGATTTGATGTTTGATGGTCGTCTCAGATTCGCACGCTCGGCCTCACGCCGCTTGAGGATCTCAACGGCCTTTATCAGCACCTCTCGACGAGGCGTCTGGAGGTGGCGACCCATGAAAAATCTGATGTAAAGGAAGCCCTGCACAGCATCAACAGCCATAATCGCACACAACATAAGCGTGGACGGCGTCGTCTGCATGATCATGGCCTGGTACAGCGACCCACAGGTCTCGACGGTGGAGATGGAGACCTCGGCTCCCATTTCATCAAGAGCACGCGTGAAGTGGCGGATCGTGCGCTTGAAAAGCCACTTGACAACAGGAAACAACACGATGAGAATCACTTGATTCAGAGTGGAGACCTTGTCGAAGATCACCGTCAAGCCTGCGTAGACGCCGAGCTGTGATGTCTGCACGCACAGAGGGATCTGGTACCGTTTGAGCGAGGCAGCGAGTCGTGGGAAGCGTACGAATTTGTGGCGAAGCACCGTGACGTGGATCAAGCTGACCATGAGAATCCACACGGGCCCGGTGAGTAGGATGAGGAATGGTGCCGGGAATCGCCACTGGCTGAACAGCACGTAGTCGAACGCTGGCATACCGGCTGAGGCGAGCGCAGCAACCAAGAGTATCGTGCTTTCAGGATACACGTGACGTGGTGTCGATGTCGCACCGAGGGTGAGAAGCAGCACGCCACACGTCATGAGGATGATGACCAAGGCTCCATGCAGCATGACGAACTGATTGGCTTCGTAGCCCAGTAGCGGGTTGTTCAGCGGCACGAGCAGAGGAATCGCAGAGCCGATGAGCGCCGGCACTGGCATCAGGATTAGCACGGCCGCCACGCGCCATCCACTGACGTGCTCGCAGTACGCGTGGAGAGCGAAGAACTTGGCCGACGAGTATTCACTCCACTGGAAATCATTTGACGACGCGGTTCTGTTGCTTGCGAAACGTGAAGACGTTGTGGTCGTCGTGGCCGTGGTGGTTGCGTACTCGGGCCATGGAACCACTGCAGTGAGCTGGACGGCCATCATGCGTTGGCTTCTCGTGAGCGAGTCAGACGTAAACGTATGTGTCGACTCACACAAGGAGCTACCTGACCTATCAGGCGTGAGCTGCAAATATCTATGAAAAGACACCTTGGTCTCAGATCACCAGTGCACCAATTTAGCTGTTGGAGTATTCACATTCGCCCTCGCAGCCACAGGTAGCTGCCTGTCACTTGAGCTCGTAGACTTGCTGCAGTCAGGGCCTGGCTGAGGCCGGCGGAAACTTCATTTTCTCCATGAGTGCCGCAAAGTTGAAGTGGAGACTGAAATCCGCTCCTATACACGATTCAAGTCAGAAATGAGAAAGTACAACCTGAATCATCGACTAGGAAGGACTAACCATAGTGGAGCAGTGTGAAGAAGCAGATCACGGGGAAGAAGCACAGCATTTTTCCCTGGATCGAGCGCATGTGGTACTCGAGAATGAACGCCAAGTGGTAAAACGCCGACATGTTATGGCGCCAGCGCAGCACGAAGTGGAACACCACGACCGACAGCCCTTGCAGAAGCGAGTACAGTAACACCGACTGAGTAGCCGACGCGACGAGCTCCGAATTGTCGTAGAACCGATTCAATCTCGTGTTGTAGAGCGTAGAAGAAGATTTGTAGCTCAGCAGCAGAAACAGCGACGTCACGATCGGCACGCTGACCTCAAAGTACTCGACCAGAAGTACTTTGTCCGTGTCGGACACCAGCTCCAAGGCCTCGGTGATCACCAGTACGTCGTCTTCACTCAGGTTGGCTCGTAATGCAGACAGCGAACTCGAATCCACGCGCGTGGCTTGGCATCATTCCAGAATATAAGTGGCCTTGGCAAATACCTCGCGACGAGGCGTCTTCATGCCACGGCCCATGAAAAGTTTGATGGAAATGAAGCCCTGAATGATATCCACGCCCATGATCGCACAGAGGGTGAGCGTCGACTGTGCATTCTGCATGATCATGGCTTGGTACAGTGACGCGCAGATCTCAACGGTGGAGATCGCGACCTCGGCGCTCATTTCCTCTAGTGCCTGTGTTTGATGTCGTAGCATTTTCTTGAGCATGTATTTGACCAGAGGAAACACGAGAATCAACACGATCTGGTACAACGTCGACACGCGATCAAAGAGAACCGTGAGCCCCGCGTAGATACCGAACTGGGACACTTGCAAACTGAGAGGCACTGTGTAGCTCATCAGCAAGCCGAGCAGCTGCGGATACTTTTTGAAATTGTCGTAGAGCGCGACGGCGTGGGCGACCACAAACGACGCGATCCATATCGGCGCGAAGAGAAGAATGTAGAACGGAACGGGGAACCGCCACTCACTGGTCACGAGATGACTCAGCGCGATCATGATCGCCGTTGTGACGACCGTGACACCTAGTGCTCGTGCCTCCGAGTACATGTGCCGAGGCGTCGCTGTGCCACCGACCGTGAGCAGTATGGACCCGATGGTCAGCAGAAAGATCGCCAAGAAGCTGTGGATCACATGCATGTGGTTTGCTGCGTAGCCCAGCAACGGGTTCTGCAGCGGTACGAGCGACGGCAGCGTCGAACCGACAAGTGCCGGCACGGGTGTGAGCATCAAGACGGCAAGTACCCGCCAGGAGCTCGCTTGCTGGCAGACGCATGGAGCGAGAGGTACTTGGTGGCGGAGTAGTGCGTCCATCGAGGGTCGTTTGGTTTGGCGTCCCCAGGTTTTGACACATCCCCTGCTCTGGATGGCGCCACGGCGATCGGCACGACGGAGGCAGTCATCGTTTGATCTCCGTCACGAGATCACCCGCATGAACACGCCACCCTGAGCCATCCAAGCCTTCACAACACGACCAAAAAATGAACCCCGGCGACTAAAAACAAACTAGAGCCGCGAGGAATCCGCGCTGTTTAAAGAATCTCACCTGGCGGAGGAAGGAAGTGTACACTTAGTGGTGTGGGACGAGGAGACCGCCTTCGACAATCCATCCTCAGATCCTGGCCACCACGCCTTTTTATGTGCAATCAGACGCCAGGTTGGACGTGCGGAGGAAATTGCATGTGGCTCATGAGCGCCTCGTAGTCGAAGCGGAGGGAAAAATCGGCGCCTGAGTGGCAAATACAGTGAGGGATCAGCCACGTATAGTAACTAGCTAGCGTGCTAGTTGGCCGTGCACGTACCGTAGTGGAGGAGTGTAAAGTAGAAAATCAGCGTGAAGAAGAGGACGAGCTTGCCCTGGATCGACCGCGCGTGGTACTCGAGCACAAACGCCAATTGGTAGAGTGCCGACATTTTGAATCGGTGACGCAGTACGATCTGGAATACTAGGAGCGAGATCCCTTGTAGCAGTGAGTACAGTAGAACCGACTTGGTCGCACTGGCCACGAGCTGCGGGTTATCGTAGAAGCGGTTCGTGCGCGTGTTGTAAAGCGTCGACGTTGTCTGGAAAGTCATGAGTAGAAAGAGAACGTTCACGATCGGCACGCTGACTTCGAAGTACTCGACCAGTAGGATCATGTCGGCTCTTGACGCCAGTTCAAACGCCTCGTCGACCACAAACGCGTCGCCTGGATCGAGCGTAACTCGAAGTGTAGAAGGTTCTCCGCTACCACCAGTTCGCTCGAGAATCGCCAGAGCCTTCGAAACAACCTCGCGACGAGGGGTTTTCATGTGGCGCTCCATGAAGAATTTGATGGACACGAGTCCTTGGATGATGTCCACGGCCATGATCGCACTCAGTGTGAGCGGTGATTGCGAATTCTGCATGAGTGCGGACTGGTACAATGACGCACAGATCTCAACCGTAGACACCGTCACCTCGGCGCCCATGTCCTTGAGATGTCGGGTGAAGTGGCGCAACGTTTTTTTGAGCAAGTACTTGACCAGGGGAAACACCAGGATCAGTATGACTTGCTGGCCCGTTGTCGCGCCATCGAAAACGATCGTGAGAGTCGAGTAGACGCCGAATTGCGCAGACTGGATCAGCAACGGCATTCTGTAGGCTTTGATGGACGCAGCTAGCTCAGGGAACTGCTTGAATTTATCACGGAGAAAGACGACATGAACGCCAGCGAGCGTCAGGAACCACTCCGGCGACTCCATCAGGATGAGGAAGGGCATTGGGAACCGCCAGAACTTCAGCTTTAGGTACGCAAATACCATGATGACAGCCATCGTGGCAAGTGAAACTGATATGATACGAGACGCCGGGTACATTTGACTTGGTGTCGCTGTGCCGCCCAATGTGAGCAGGATTACGCCAACCGAGCTCACGAAGACTCCGAAGAAAACATGGACGAGGATGCTGTGGTTGAAGGAGAAGCCCAGCGTGGGGTCCTGTAACGGCACAAGTGACGGCAGCGCCGCGCATAGTAGAGCTGGTAGTGGCGTGAGCACGAGCACGGCGAGTACGCGCAAGGGGCTGGCTGTAGAGCAGTAGGCGTGGAGTGCCAGGAACTTGGTGGCCGAGTAGTGGGACTCCTCAATCGCCACGAGACGGCCTTTCTGTGATGGAAGCACCGAGAAAGTACGCGTCGCTGTGGTGGTGATGGTGGTGGTGGTGGTCACAGGCACGATCGTGGAAGGCATCGTTGTATTGACACAGTCAACCGTATTCGCGACCCTCTCGTCCTTTCACGCTTGAGACGAGAAAAGCCACCGAAGCTAAAATTAGCCTCTGCTAGCATCTCACACAACCGGGTCAAGTCGATAGAAACTGATCATATCAGTTAAGAACATTTTGTGAGGAACCGCCACACCATCGAAAAAGGCTCATTGGAGCCGCTGCATGGTAATGGACTTTAACGCACGTCTGCGCCGATTGCGCGGCCCAGGCGCCACGAATGGCGACGCTACTACGGAAGCTACTGCAACAGACACCTCTCCATCGTCTGTCGCGGCGGTGGCGCTGACGGAGTCCCATTCGCGCGAGCGCATCGCCGGCAGTCCACTGGTCCCGGACGGCGTGCGCTGGGCAGAAGACGGCCGCGTGGCCGTTGTTTCGGAAGCCAGCATCATGATCTCCACGTTCATGAGCCGCGAGCTGGAGATGTACATCCAACACGCACCGCCCATCTCCAAGAGCTTCATTTTCGTGCCCGATTCGACGCAAATCGTCCACGAACGCGTGCCGCTCAAGATCCCCGTGTTCAGCGAACCCACGGACGGACGGCTCCCGGCTGGAAGCTTGACGTACTTTCTACTAAACGAGAAGAACCGCCACCAGTACAACCCGAAGGAGCTTTCACTGTCCAAGAATGACGGCACCGCCTTTCTCGCAGCGACCTGGGGGCCTCGTGGCTCCGGTCCGAACTCGTCGTGTGCCATGCTCGCACTCACGTCGTCGTCACGCATCAGTCTCCACTTCTCGTCCAGTTTCCATTTGAGCTGGAAAGAAGTCGCCGTGTTTTCCGAGAACCTGTTTGAGTTCATGGACTCGCGCCAGTGGACGCTGCAGATCCCAGAGCCGACGGCCACGACGCCTTTCTCGACGCCGTCGAAAGAAACGTCGGACCAAGACAACGGCAATGCCACGCCAGCGTCGGGCAAGAAGAAAGCTGGCAAGGCCAAGACCATGATGGGCTACTCGAAGAAACGCAAGCGTGCCTCCGTGGGTGCGGGCGATGCAAACACGATCTCCATGACCGAGTACGCGCGTCGCAGCGGCCTCGTGAGCACACTCTCGGTGGCGTGGTCGCCTTTTGTGACCAACGCCGAGCAGCACACGACGTCGTTGATCGCGTTCTGTGGACGAGTGGTCACGACCGTGTGGGGGTACGACTACCCGTCGTTTGAGGCGTTCTCTGCTGCCGAGACCTCTACAGCACCGGCCGTCTCAAACGCGGCAGATGCATCCAGCCCGTTCCTGTCGTCGACGCCGTTTGTATGGATCGATACGGAAAAGCACGGGTGGATCTCGACGAGTACGTGGCAACAAATGCATCGCACGCCAGGCAAGGCGACGTCGGAGCTGCGACTCGCCATGGGGACTGCAGAAGGCAAAGTGCTGCTGGCCAACATCCCCGTGATGCCGCGTGATATGCACGTGTCCGAAGTGCCGATCGACCGTGTGATCCTCGCGCCGCACCTGCAGCCAGTGTACGGCATCCGTCTTGGCGCTCGTAACACGTACACCAACAGTGAGCGGAACGACCTGGTGGTCGCGTCTGGGTCGCGCATCTCTGTGTGGAACATCAACAAGAAGCGAGCGCAGCCACTGTCGTGGAAGGCTCACACGGGCAACGTGACGGGCCTGGACGTCGACTACTTTGGCGAGAAGATCTTTTCTTGTGGAGTGGACGGCAAGATCCGATTGTGGGAGACCGAGACGGCGAAAGAGATCCCGTTTGTCTCTGCCAGCAGCAAAGACAGCGATGACGCGGCAGCCACGCAGTTGGATTCCCAGCCAGCACACCCTCGGTACCCAATGTTCGGTCTCTCGGTGTCTCCAAACTCGGCCCAAGTCGCGTGTATGTATGTGATTCCGCCGGCCGCTCGACCCAACCGCAAGTCACAAGCCGACGTGTCGTACAGCCGCGTCTCGACCTCGCTCGAGTATCTGCCCACGCCGTACGCGTCCCATGCGAGTGAGTTTGTCCAGACAATGTGCAATATCCTGAAGCAAGGTCGCGATATGAGCACGATGGCCGATGTGCTGTGGCTGTGCCACGAAGACAACGCCGCCATCACGTCGTTGCAAGGCACAGCCGACTTGACGCTGCCGCATTTGCTCAACAAGCTCAAAGGCGTGAGCGGCGGCCGAAACGGGGAAGAGGCACGCCAGCCTCTGTACTTGAGTCTGTGTGGCGAGCTGGAGAAGCGCTACTACGAGTCTGTCGTGGCAGCATCGTCGGACGAAGCTGACAAAGTGCCGTTGTTCCTGCAAGCGTCGTTCTTGCTACGAAGCTGTGTGACGCCTGCTGAGCACCACGTCTCGATCCGAGATGAAGCATTGCCCAAGATCAAGCGCACGCTCTACGTGTTCTGGGCTGAACGGTGTCTGAAAGAGCTGCTCGCGTCCCACAGCCAAGTGCAGAACTTTGCCGACATCTCCAAGACCGAACGGATTAGCGCGTTGCTCATGGCCGACTTTCTCAGCGTGCAGCAGCCCATGAGCACGACCAGCGAGCGGCTCGTGACGACGATCTACAACCGACTGGGCTCGGAGGAAAACATCGCGCGGTGGGCTGCGTACCTGAAAGAGCGAGTGGACTATGCGGCTCAAGCGCGTCGGGATACGGCGCGTGAAGACACGACGACTGCAGCTACCGAGGTACCTGTGCCGCCTGTGCCTCCACCTCGTCAGACGTGTTTCATCTGTGACGAGGCAGTTCCATTCGGCGAACTCGACCAATTCTGCTCCTCGGGCCACGTCCAAGATCGCTGCTTCTTGTCGTTTCAAGTGCTTTCGTCCATGGACACGTGGAAGTGCATGGGCTGCGGCGCCTCGGCGTGTGAGATCGACTTTTCGCACGGCCGCTCGCCGTTCTACTTGCTGGAAAGCCAGTCCAAGGCGCTGACCAAGATCTCAAGCACGAGCACCATGCAGATCGTGTGTCGACTCTGCGGAAACTACTGCAGCTTCCTGCGCTACTAGCATCTCCATGCGTCTTCATGTACAATGCGACAACAGGCTTGTGATCATCGTGTTGTTTGGTTGATTGAACTCATTGAGGTGTTCCATATGAGACCATGCTCTCAGACAACTTGACTTCATTAGTCACCACATCGCAAGTCACTACATTGCAAGTCACCACATTGGCTCATTGATTCATCAATTTGATTGATTCTCAGGACCAATACCATGAAACTCATCGAGTGATGCTCAAGACAGGACTCCAGGACAAAGAGAAGAAAAGGAAGGATTTCATGCGGGTCAAGTCCAGCCATTAAGCTTTCCTCGCACAGTCAAGTAAGAACACTCGAACTGCATCGCAGGACTGTCGATGGTTGTTAGCCATCCACAGTCCCTTGCACAAAATCCGCCCGGACAGAAGAACGCAAAAACTTGCGGTTCAACCCAGTGACGGAATAGGATCGGATGAGACTTGTATTAGTAAAAACACCGCAGTCCATCACCTGACACCCTGCTTGATTGGGTCTTGAGCTTGCCGTTGGCGCTGAGGCGAGAGAGAGAGAGAGGCTTGCGCTTACTCGTCCATGTGGCCCTTCTCGCTGACGTAGATACCATCGAGGAACTTACGGATATCCTTCTTCTTGACGAGGCACGACTGCGTGATGTTGGCGGCGTCCTGCGAGACCTTGGTGAGGTCAATGCCCGACAGCTCGATCTGGTCCTTGATGTCGGCCGAGCGCTCGTAGGTGACACCCTCCGAGAGGACGACCTTACGCACGCGCTTCTCACCCAAGAAGTTACGGATCTCGACGGTGTTGTTCTCGAACGTGACGTTGATAGGGAAGTGGGCATACACGAAACGCATCTTGTACTTGTAGCCGATCTGGACACCCGTGATCATGTTCTCGATCAGCGAGCAGATCGTGCGCACGCACGCGAGCTGCTTACGGTTGCCGAACCACAGGTCCACGCGGAGCTGGGTTGGCTTCAGGAGGCGCATGTCAAGCGCGACGTGACGGAAGTCGCGCGAGATCGAGCCCTTCTTGCCCTCCACGGTGACCTTGCGGCCATCGAGGGTGAGCTTGACGCCCTCTGGGATCTCAACGAAGCGGGTAGCGAGCAACTGACGGACCATGGTGAATGGGACTGCAAAATCTCAAGTGCTTTGTGGTCAACGACCAGCGGCCGACACAATAGGCTGTCACTGGAAGGCGTTGGTGCCTCACCACCACCAACCAACCAACCAACGGAACTGCTCGCGAAAGGATCATTTCAGCGAATCATATGGTGGTCAAACGTATTGGAGGCTTTTCATTTGCTGAAATAGATGTACAGTATAAGCCAATAAGGGGAGAGTATGAGTAGGTTTATGGCCAATAGAATGGTGCTTGTAGCTGTTCAATTCGATTTGCGGCAGTTCAAAAGCGACGACGGCGATCATGGCGGAGAGTGCGAGCGATGCGCGGCTTGGTGAGCGTCTACTGGGGGATACAGTGAGTCTATGGTGCTGTGGATGTGTATGCTTATGGATATTATGTGTTGTGATGCAGAGAAAGCCAAGGCTGCGGCCAAGAACATGCTCGTCGGCGCCAGTCTG
The DNA here is from genome assembly GCA_023336355.1 of Pythium dissotocum. Classification (NCBI taxonomy): domain Eukaryota; phylum Oomycota; class Peronosporomycetes; order Pythiales; family Pythiaceae; genus Pythium; species Pythium dissotocum. The sequence continues at coordinate 23,158 of JAADWY010000338.1, read as the reverse complement.
ACCGGTACGAATGCGACTCGAATCGAACGCCCTCGTCATTATCTGTTCATTAGAACCACCGACTGAATGATCAATGCAATTGAATTGATTCTTACTGTAGGCCTTGCTGGCGCTACGTGGGGCGCGTGCCTGGCAACGATCCGCAACGAGAGCATCAAGTTCTACTCGGCGTCCATGGGCGCCAACTTCTTCCTCGTATCTTCTACCTTCATCGGTAGGAATTTCACGTCCAAGAAGCCACTCGATGTGGCATTTCAATACTAATTTTGTGATCCACTGTAGCCATGGAGGAGATCATCGCCGACAAGCGCGGCAAGCGTGACCTCACGACTGGCGCAGCCGCCGGCGGCATCACAGGCGGCTTCTTCGCCTCCGTCGTCGGTGCGTATATCCATCCATCTCATGCTGAGACCGTCCACTAACTCAATCTAACTGTGGTTTTATGATCGTTTTATTGATGATTATAGGTGGCCCACGCCGTGGCATCCAGGGTGCTGCTGCGGGTCTGGCGGTCGGCGCCGCGGTGATCTACGGCCGCGAGCAGTTTCACAAGTGGCGACTCATCAAGGCCGTCGAACGATACGAGCAAAAGTACGGCGAGGCGCCGGCCGTGTACTACCCAGACACGGAGACGCTCGTGGAGACCAAGGGCCCGGCACGCGAACTGGTGTTTCCGTCGCTGCTGCCACAGTCCATGAAGGTGACCGAGGAAGAGATCGAGCGTCGCGTGCAAGTGCGACTGGAAGAGCTGCGTCAGGAATCAGCTAAGCAGCCAAAGGACCAAGCCACCGAGCCGACCAAGTAAAACACACACGCAAAAAACAATTGTAACGTCTTCACTCTGATTCTGAAGGTTTAGTGTCGTATATTTGTGACACTGTCGCAAGTTTGTGAGAGGGAAAGGACACAAATTGAGACGTTGTGAACGATCACAAAAAGCTGACTGTGAGATGGCTACACTCGAGTGACTGGCCCAGAAGGTCCGATAAATACCGGTTTTATACCGGTATTCGTTTGCTGCTCAATGTGAAGAGGCGTCGGGAATGCGTCAGTTGATTTGGCGCCATCCGAATGGCGGCCGTGATGGCGACCGATGATGGCGTTCCATCGACGCCACCGCCACCGCCACAGCCTGTAGACGCCGCAGTAGTCCATACTGTAGCTGTACCGGCACCAGTGAACCCCAATGAGTCGACGAGTCTCGTAGAACTCCACGCGCTGCCGCTGTCCGCCACCACCGCCGTTGGTGAGCCAGTGCGTGTCAAGCGCAAGTACACCAAGCGCAAGAAGCCAGCAGAGCCAGCGCCGAAGCGGAAGAAGCGGAAGAAGCGGAAGAAGCGCAATGACGAGCTACAGCAACCCAAGCAGATTACGCGCAAGGTGCTGCGCGGCGTGGGCATGTCGCGCAAGGAACTGGAGGAAAAACCGCAGAAAATGGAGGAGCTCCAGCGCCGCCACATCATGAGACTCGAGCGCGAAGAGCGCTTCAAGCGCTGGCAAGCCAGTAAGCCCGATCTGCCGCCGTATATGAAGCGAGAGCATCCAACGCTGCCCGAAGTCGAGCTTCCCAGCGAGAAGATCGTGAAGCGAGTCGAGAGGAAGATCCACTACGAGCTGCCCAAGCGATGCCAGTGTGAGAGCTGTAAATGGGAGCTGCGTGGCCGACGCAAGCACTACCAGTACACGTGCCGAGTATTCTGTTGTAAGCTGCGATTTGATGACGTCGCAGAGTTTTTGGAGCACCAGATCGACCAGCACGCGATGCTCGCGCCGAATTGCAAGCGAGTGAGTGAAGAGATCGAACGGTTTCCAGCCGAGCTGTTACTTCCACCGATGACTGTCTACATTGGCTCGCAGTACATGCAGCCAGGCCAACGACCGACGCTGTGGACCATGGAGCGACTGGAAGAAGAGCACGAGACACTGGAAGCGCGTCTGACCAAGGAGTGTCGTCGACTAGGCCATGGTGGAGAAGCTACGGTCGGCTCGTTGTTGAAGCCATTCCAGCACGCGTACGATCGCGTCAAGCAGTTTGGTCTGTCGGAACTCCACGAGCAGTACAAGATCGCGCTGGAGCACTACGAGTCGTCGCTGGTGTTCCCCGTGGGTCCACGCAACCGCCAGGACGTGTTCGCGACGATCGGCGTTGGTCGCAACTGGCTCGTGTCGCCTGAACCAGAGAATGCCGAACAGTCTCATTTACTCAAGATCATGGGTGCCAAGGTCAACGAAGAGAAGAAGAGCGTCCATCCAAGTGACGATGACGAGACAGACGACGAGGTCGTGCTGTACGAGTACGGAGTGATGCCTGAGCAGGCTCAGTCCAGTGAGAAGGAGACTGTAGAGGCTTCTCCACGAGGGAAGGAGGGCAAGTTTCCATCCAGAAGGAAAGAGGTCGTCGTCAGTGTGTCTCCTAGTAGAGACGAGATGCCTGTCGACGAGTCCGAGCAGCCGGAAGTGATTATGATTTAGAGAACGTTGGCGTCGTCATAATGCCACGATAATGTTATTTAGCAGTCCATCACGCACGAGGACGCATTCCGTCGTCTCGAGGGGGTTTGTATCTGGTGATGTCTGCCGTGCCTTTCTCGTATTTGTGGCAGTTTTTTTTTAGAACATATCGAATGGATTCGACGACGCCGCGGCAGGAGCCGACTGCTTCAACGAGTCAGTTCGAGGAGGCGCACCGAAGTTACCAAACCTGTGGGGAAACAAAGAGCCATCAGTCGAATATCCAAACAGCGGTAGAAAAGAGCAGTCAGCAACGTACGCGTTCGCGTCGCCAAATGAGCTTTGCTTCTGTGGCGTGGTGTTCTGCGCTGGGAACGCGAACGAGCCCATCGGCGACGGCGACCTACAGATTAACAGAAGAGACGATAGTTAGTCACGGTGATCTCCATACGAAGGGGAAATCGTTGAGGTCACTTACGACGCTCCAAATGCCGATGAAGGAGCCGACGGCATGGAGAACGAAGCCACGGGCGATGGCGTCGATGAGTTCATCGCAGGGAAGCTTGGTTTGCTGTTCTCGAACGAGTTGACGCGCGAGCCGCCAGTCGAGGAAGGAGCAGGAGCGCCCATGCCGAAGCCCATGCCTCCGACAGCACCGAAGTGAGACTGCACGCCACCGGACACTGGAGCTGTGTTGCTGAACGACGACGTCGCCGAGACCGACGGCGATGCGGTGGTCGGCTTGCCAAAAGAGTTGCCGCGGGACGACGGGTTGGACGTGGAGCTGGACGGAGCACTCGAGACACCGAAGCTGCCCAGGCTCAACGAAGCGAAGGGATCATTCGGGGACGCAGCGGTGGCCTAACGGAACAACATTTTCGTGTCAGAGATCTGCTGGGTTAATGGCCACGATGATAATACAGAACCAACCTTTGGAGCAGCGGCAGGCGCTGGCGTTGGTGCTGGAGCGTGAGACTGGGCCATTTGCTGCTGTGGCTGGCCTTGGTGGGGAGGAAACTGGCCACCACCAAATGCACCGGCGTTTGGAGGCTGGCCCCACTTTTGCTGTTGCTGCTGCTGAGGCGGCATGCCTGGCTGCCCACCAAACCCTTGCGCTGGATATTGCCCAAACTGGCCTTGCTGCTGGTACATTTGCTGGTGCTGGTGCTGTTGATGCTGCTGGAACTGTTGCTGTTGGAATTGTTGTTGCTGCTGCGGAGGAAAACCCTGGCCTTGCTGAGTCGGCTGACCGAACGCACCTGGGGTAGGCTGCTGAGGAGCTTGTCCGAAGTTTCCAAACCCAGCAGGGCCGCCAACACTTGAGAAGCTACCCATCTTGGCCGGAGCACCCATGTTCGTATTGGAGAAGCTGTTGGTCTTCGCAGGTGGAGCACTTCCAGGGAAGGCAAATGGATCTGCGGCTTGCGCTGGCTGTCCTCCCGCATTCGATCCAAAGTGGCTTGGGGCTTGAGCGTACGGCTGCGCTTGTCCGAAAGGCTGTGGGGCTTTGCTGAAGGAACCGTGAGACTGCCCTGAAGGCTGAGCGGGCATACCACCAAACGCATCATAAGCTGATCCGGTGGAAGTAGGGGCAGCTGAAGTCATCGTCAGTGCGGGTGGTGCCTCAACTTCATCAAATGCCGCGAATGCATCTGCTGACGACGCCTTTGCCGGCTCTGGTGCCTTGCTTCCGCTGTCCGTGCGCGCACCAAAAGGCGAGAACAGATCCGCAGGTGCAGCGGCTGGAGTTTGAGCCGGGCTGCCAAAGGCACCGGAGTTTGTACGGGACGAAGAACTGGCACTGCTGAATCCACCGAACGCTGATGCTGGCGACGACACACTACCGAATGCATCGAATCCTGCAGATGTGGCGTGGCCACTGGTCGACGAGCCAAATGCGTCGAAGGACGAGGACGAAGCCGTCTTCGTGGCCGTTGATGAGGAGCCGAATGCGTCGAATGACGGAGCAGCAGCAGTCGCAGGGGCCGCGTTGAATGACCCAAAGCCTGGCGATGCTGGAGCCTGGGACCCCGCACCGAACGCATTGAGTCCTGACGGCGACGGAGCGCCGCCGCCGAAAGTGTCGAAAGACGATCGACCAGCACTTGCACCACCTGGAGAACCGAACGCGTCAAACGGAGTCGCAGCCTTTTGGCTGTTCGTCTTCGAAGCCGCGACAGGCGAGTTCGCGAATCCAAACGGATCGCTTGGCGCTGGGTTGCTGTTCACTGGACTAAACGCCAAAAAGTCGTTTCCAGAAGCGGTTTTCGCTGGCGCGGGCGGCGCAACAAACGCCGACGGCGATGGCGTCGACGGAGCGCCAAACGCACCGAAATCGGATCCGGGTGGAGGCTTCAACGTGAATGAACCAGTCTTGAACTCATCTCGAAGTGGCGGGGCGGCCGCAGGCTTCGAGGAGAAGCCTCCAAAGTCTCCGAAGCCCCCAGTGGACTGGGAGCTCGTGGACTTGGGGCTGTCAAAGCGACCAAAGTCGTCAAAGTCGTTTTGCTGCTCCTTTGGCTTGTCAAAGCTCGAGAAATCACCGAACGCGCCGAATCCGCCGTTGTTTTCCTGTGGAGACGGCTGGCTGAACGCGTCAAACGATGGCGTCGAACTGGCTGGTGTAGGAGAGTTGAAGAAGTCGGTCGTTGGAGCTGCTGGCTTCTTCGTGCTGCTGCTGCCGCTGCCCGTGCGCTGCTGTGGCTGCTCGTCCCGCGAGCTCGCGCGAGGCGACTCGTACTGCCACTTCTTGTCGATGTAGGTCATGCGGATAAAGTTGCGCGTGCGTTCGCCGTCGTTGCCGCCGTTCGGACGGAAGTTGGCGTCGTGCTTGGCGCGCCAGATCTTCTGCGCCGCCTACGAAATAAAACCCAACTGCATATTAGAACTTCCATTCGGATTTGCTACTGTAAAAAGTGGTGGCGTACCTCATTGCCGCCGTACTTGAGCATGTTCTTGACCTCGGTCTCCGTAAACTTGGACATGGAAATCGACTTGACGCGGTGGCCAAACTCACGGCTACAACACAAATCATACACCATCGTCATCAGCATCAAGAGCTACGCTATATAACAAGCGTCAAAGTAGCAGCAACGTACTGGATGCCACTACACGCCGTGCACACGAAGGTGTTGAAGTCGACGCAGATGTACTGCGGCATCTACACCATCACACCCAAGCGCACACATAGTATACGTCAGTCCTCCCACCCACCACCACCGTATCCACTGAGGCAAGGTTCACCATCTCATTGCAGTCGAAGCAGCGCTTGTTGGCGGGCGTGCCGCGCTGGAAGTCGCGCAGCTCCTTGATGCGGCGGTCGTCCGCGCGCTTATCCTCGACGGACGCGCCGACCGTCATCTTGATGGACGCGCTTATGGTGGCCGAGTATTTGCAACTGCCACGCTAGCGGCAGAGGCACAACGAGAGATAAAGAGATAGAGAAGGCGCTGGAGCTGTTGCCTGGATCACACACAGAGAAGGAACAACCGCGAGGTGAGAAGAGAGGGAGGGAGATGAGATGTGCGCATCGCGTGGAAAATGCACGCCCGAACGGACAGCGCCCCCACCGTGGGTAGGACCAGTACGTACAGAGCGACGTCGCACAGAAGCCCTTCACGCACAGACAGCGGTGGCGCTGGCGTCGGGCAGGAGGAGGATGGAAGGATGCGACTTACCGTGGTGGCAGGTACCGGTATCTACAGAGCTCTTCGTCGCGAGGTTGCTGTCGGCTGCACGTGGAAACCGCCCTTATACGTACTGAATTACGATGTACGATCCAAACATATATTTGATTTTGGAGGATCTTCAGATGAGAAGAAAGAGAGAAAGCTGGTGGAAGTGAGGGATTAACATCGGCTATTGAAGGTATACGTACTTTGGAGGATCAACGCTGTACGGATTGTGATTCAAACTGCCTCTTGTGAAGGGCATTTCGACCGAGGCAAGATGATCAAAGTGTGTTTATCGCTGCTACGCACGCATGTACCTGCAAAATGCGCGGCACGCTGACTCCCTTTGACGCCGGCGTCCGACGTGGATTTTCTCTGCTCTGCGAAGCGCCGAATTCTCGAGAAGATGCAACGAAGCCAGCGACTACTCGCGACACGTCTATTTTGGCGGCAACCACTAAGTTCGCATTTGTTTAAGTTCGCGCGCACTTTGTACGTACTTACCTTCAAGCAACATTCGCGACTCTTCATGGGTTCATCTTCGATAATGCGGGACCCCAAGCGACGCGACCGCATTCCCCATAGCTCTGTGGCTTCCACAAGACGCATCGTGCCCAAGCAGCAGGCAAGCCACGACTGTAAAGATCGCGTGTGTGGAGCTACGGTCCAATTTCGAGTCTAGAAGGGTTCTCCAGCTTGTAGTGGCTTCGGATCCAGGTCGAAGAATCGCGTGGGGGCAAGAACTGCCGCGTAGCTGTTCGTGGGAAGGGCTACGGAAACCATGAGCACGTTTGACGACGTCGAGTATCTCGTGCAATGGATCCGCGACCGTATCACGCTGCCTGGGTACCAGCCCAAGGCCTGGAGCTCCATGGACCTCACGACAGTCAAGGAGTTTGTCGAGAGCACGAACATCCCAGCGTTGTTCATCACGATGCAGAACGGGACACTGTTCGTGAGTACGACGGCACCACGAGGTATGAACCACGCGGTGATGTACTTTGTCAAGAACGGACAGGTCGTGATTAGTCCGAGCAATGTGACCGAGTCGCTACAGTACGGCACAGTCGGCAAAGACGGCATCGCGTCACTGCTTCAGCTCATGAATGGGTACTTTCTACAGCGACTGCAAGCCAACAAATCATGGCCTGAAAGCATCCAGAAGGAGTTTACTGGTCAGTTTTTCCGGTTCATGTCGAGTTTAACGGAGACCGTGAGTCGTGGGTGCGGCAAGACGGTGCTGTACTTGCCTCCGGTGTCACAGACCAAGTTCAACTACAAGGACAAAGATCTCGTGCAGCAATTGGAGTCGACTGTGATCCACTGGACGAGACAGATCAAAGAAGTCATCAACAACCAGGACAACGCCCACGATGCCGAAGGAGCTGGCCCCCTTGAAGAGATCAAGTTCTGGGAACACCGAACGGAAGATCTGTCCGGCATCACTGATCAGCTGAACCGACAAGGCGTCAAGGATATCGTGGATATCCTCCGCCAAGCCAAGTCATCGTACCTGCAGCCATTTGAGACCCTGTCCCAGATCATCAAGCAAGGATCCGTCGAGGCTAACGACAACTTGCGATTCCTCAAGAAGCTCAGTCCGGTGTGTGAAGACATTGCGCGTGCTCAGCCTGTGGAGATACCTCTGATGCTGCCCAAGCTGCTCAACTTCATCCGACTCATCTGGATGTACTCGACGCACTACAATACGGAAGATCGTATCACGAGTCTGCTGCGCAAGGTCAGCAACGAGATCATCGTGGTGTGCTGCCACAAGATCTCTCTTCACGATATCTTTGACGGCGATGTGGGTGCCAGTATCCAGCATCTCGAGCAGAGCATCCAGTGCGGCATCTCATGGAAGCAGATCTTTCATCGTGCGACTCAGGCAGTGAATTCCACTGCGCCAACACCAGACCGCAAGTGGACGTTCGATGAGACTGGGATCTTTGCCCAAATCGACGCATTCGTGCAACGCTGTCGAGAACTCTTGGAAGTTTGTGGAGGCCAGATCCAGTTTGCAAGGAAGGGAAAGGATGGAAAGCGCGAAGCTCTACCGACGTTTGGCGGAAACCGTGGTCTCGAGATTGTCAAGAGCCTGCGAGGTATTGAAGCCCAGTTTGAGAACCACGTGGATCGCCTTCGCAAGCTCGAGTACGACATCCTGGATGTGAAGATCACGAGTTGGCACAGCGACTTCAACACGTTCAAGAACGGCGTGAAAGATCTCGAAGCGATGACCCAGAACGTAATCAACGGCGCATTCGAGAGTGTGTCGACGATCTCGGCGGGTGTCGACTTGATCCTCGCGTTCGAGAAGATCGCCCACCGTGAGGCCATCAAGCGATGTGTGGAGAAGCGCACAGTCGATATCTTCGGGATGTTCAAGTCACTCGTCGCCACGGTCCGCGGTCTCTTTGAGAAGAACAAGAGCTCACCACCACTCTCACCAACAGAGCCTCAGTTTGCGGGCTCTGCTCTATGGGCTCGTAGTCTACTGCTGCAAGTATCCGAAGAGCTCGTGCGTCTACAAGAGCTATCGCATCTTGCGAGCGGCGCTGAGAGCGACGATGCCCAGGCCTCGTACGAAAGCCTTCGACTGGTGATCAACGAGTACATCCAGCGTAAGTATCACGACTGGATCGAAGACTTGAACATGCTCGGCAGCTCCAACTTGAACTCGCGACTGGAAACGCCGCTGATGACGAAGAGCGGTGACAGTCTCGCTGGAGCTGCTGCAGCGGGCGCAAAGGATGCCGCCGGTGTGAACCTCAACACTGCAGGTGCCAAGGGTGACCACAATATGCTGCAGAACACGGAGAAGACGCTGATCAACCGCGCAAAACGAGGCTTCCTCACGTGCAACTTCGACCGCCCGCTTCTCAATCTCTTTGCGGAGGTGCATTACTGGCAGTTCTTCAACGGCGAGGTCCAGATTCCATACATGGCGCACGATATCTGTAACCAGAAGGAGCAACTACGCGTCCTGCGCGAGCACGTTATGCTGGTTGTGAGAGATTACAACCGGATCTTGCTGGAGCTGTCGTCGACCGAGCGCCGCCTATTTGAAGATATCATCCGCAAGCTCGACCGCCGCATTTTGCCAGGTCTCCAAAAGCTCACATGGGTTTCCAAGGGTATTGTTGAGTGGTACGTTTCCGACTGCCGCAAGCACTGTGAGACGACATACAAGATCGTCCAAGAATTTCAAGAGAACAAGGACATCGTGACCAAGAACTGCAAGATGATCGCGAGCCTGATGCACATCTTCATCGAGCGAAACACAGTTTACGACGAAGGCGTGTTCGAGGCCAAGCAGGAAACGCACCGCAAAGAGATCGAGAAGAAGCTTCGTGACGCGTACTATACGATCAGCACGACTATGGCGGCGACGTACCAGCACTTCGCCTCCAGTCCACCAGAAGTCCAGCGTGAGTGGAATCGGTTTGTCGAGCGATGTGACAAGATGTTGGAGGACGCGCTTCGCCAGTCTGTGAAGAAGTCACTGCAAGAACTGTCGAAAGCGATCAACGGCGATGCGAAAACTGATCCACGGCCTTTGTTTCGCATCCATACCGTACTGGAGGAGAGCAACAAGGTCGAGTTCAAGCCACTCATGGTCGATCTCACTCAGATGGTCAACATGATCGCGAAGGAAGTCTTCAACGTGATCTCGGTCGTGCCCCGACTCACTGCCTCGCTGCACAACGCGAGCAATGGTACTGAGGCACCAGCCGCCACTGATAAGGCCAATCCAGATGCGTCAGACTCACAATTGGCTGAAGGCGACGCTGCTGCTGTCGTCGTGGTGGCTCAGACTGCAACTCCAATCAGCAACTTCTATCAATCGATCTTCAATGACGAAGAGATTCTCAAGGTCCTTGTCCACATCATGAACGGCATGTCGTCCAGCGCGACAGAGCTGCAGAAGTACCTGGGCTACTGGGACAAGTACAAGCTGCTGTGGAACCAGGACAAGCAGGCTTTCATTCGTCGTTACGCCAAGGCAAATCGCCCGTTGCAGCAGTTCCGTGCGGACATCGAGCGATACCGCGAGCAGCAGACGAGCATCCAGAATGAAGACGTGACCAACACGATCAACTTTATCCAGATTGACACCAATTTCTTGAAAGCCAGCCTCGTGGAGCATACCGTGCAGTGGATTGGCAAGCTCACGGGCTTGCTGAACCAAACGGCTCAAGACGAACTGCGTGAACTCATGACGATGATGAAGGAGAACACCAAGAAGCTGCAGGTGAAGCCGTTGAATCTCGATCATCTTGGCGAAAGCATTCGTTTGCTTCAAGATGTCAAAGAAGGAATGCCTGGTGTACTGTCGCGATTTGATCCGCTGCAGCAGAAGTACGATTTGCTCGCCGAGTTCGACGTCCAGGTCACGGACGACGAGCAGCGCGATCTTGCCAACTTGCGTCCACACTGGGAAGTGTACGAAGGCATGCTCGTGGAGGCGAACACGATGCTGCAGAAGTGCAAGATCAGTATGAAGCAGAACCTTCAGGACTCGGTCGCTGAGCTCAACACCATCATGTCCGAGCTGCGGGCGGAAGCAGAGGCGACGTTGCCGTACTCAGGGGAGCAGTCTTCTGGAGTCGCGCGAAAAATCCTCACCGAGTTTGAGAAGAAAATGGAGGCCACGCGCACGCGACAGAGCGCCTTGAAGAAAGGTCTCGAGATCTTCGGTATCGAAGAATCGAAGAACGAAGGCTTCGAAAAGACGGAGAAGGAGATTGAGTTGCTGCAGCAGATCTGGCAAGTCACGGACGAGTGGGAAGTCGTGTGGGCGACGTGGAAGAACAAGGTATTCTACGATATCGAAGTGGACTCGATGGAGACAACGGCTGCACAGTTTTTCAAGAAGGTTGTCAAATACGGCAAAGATATGAAGAGCTGGTCGGTGTGGAGCTCCATGAAGACAAAGATCGAGCAATTCCGTCAGACGCTTCCACTCATCCAAGATCTCAAGAGCCCCGCTTTGCGGCCTCGTCATTGGTCTCAGCTGAAAGATGAGATGGGCAAGAGCTTTGATCCCGAAGCGTCCAACTTTACGCTCGAGCGCGTGTTCTCACTGGGCTTCCACCTCCACGCTGAGTTCATCAGCACTATGTCCGCCAATGCCAGTAAAGAGCTGTCGATCGAGCAGGCTCTGGAAGGGATTGAGACACGATGGGGCTCCATCGACGTTGATATTGGCGAGTACAAGAGTGTCTACTACAAGATCAAGTCGGCCGACGACCTGTTCACTGCGCTTGAAGACGACCAGGTGCAGCTATCGACCATGAAGGCATCGCCATTCTTCGGCTCCTTCGACACTAAGATCCTGTACTGGGAGAAGGCGTTGGCTACAATGTCCGAAGTCATTGAGACCTTGCTCGGTGTCCAGCGATGCTGGATTTATCTCGAGAGTATCTTCATGGCGTCTGAGGATATCCGCAAGCAGCTTCCGCTCGAGAGCACGCTGTTCGATGAGGTCAACAACGCATATATGCGAGTGACCGAAGCTATGGCCAAGACCAAGAATGCGCTGCGGGCGACACAGGAGCCTGGTGTGTTGGGTACGCTGCAGCAAATGCAGGAAAAACTCGACCAGATCCAGAAATGCTTGGACCAGTACCTGGAGACCAAGCGCATGCTGTTTCCTCGGTTCTACTTCTTGTCGAACGACGACTTGCTCGAGATTCTCGGCCACCAAAAAGACCCTGACCAAGTCCAGAAGCATATCAAGAAGTGTTTCGAGGCGATCAAGACGCTTCAGTTGATTGCTCCAGGCACACGAGGCAACACGACGTTCGAGGCGCTTGGCATGAACTCTCCGTGTGGTGAGCAGGTCACGTTTGCGTCGAATGTCGTTGTGGCCGGGGCCGTAGAAGGCTGGCTGAATCGGGTGGAAGCCGCGATGGTGAATACGCTAGAGAAGATCTACGCGCAATGTCTTGTTGGGTACAAGGGCAAGAAGGAGAAGTGGATCAAAGACTTCCCAGGCCAGTTGCTTATCACATGTGGCCAGACTGCGTGGACAAACGAGTGTATCAAGGCTCTGAACGAAGTGGCCAAGGGTGAGAAGAAGGCGCTCAAGTCGCTCAAGAAGAAGTGGATCTCGTACTTGAACAAGCTCGCCGATATGGTGCGCGGCCAGTTGTCGTCGATCGATCGAAAGAAAGTCGTGGCGCTGATCACGATCGAGATCCACTCGCGTGATGTGATTGATCGTCTCGTGAAGCAGAACTGCAAGAGCATCAACGACTTTGACTGGCTCATGCAGCTTCGATTCTACTTCAACAAAGACTTGGGCGAGTCTGGAATCTGTGAGGTCAAGCAAACCGTCACCTCGCTGCAGTATTCATACGAGTACCAAGGCAACAACGGCCGATTGGTGATCACACCGTTGACGGATCGCTGTGTGCTGACGATGACGACGGCTCTCCACTTGAACCGAGGCGGCAATCCACTCGGACCTGCAGGAACAGGCAAGACGGAGACCGTGAAGGATCTGGGCAAGAACCTGGCCAAGTACGTCATCGTGTTCAACTGTAGTGACGGCTTGGATTACAAGTCGGTGGGGCGAATGTTCTCGGGACTCGTGCAATCCGGTGGCTGGGGCTGCTTCGATGAGTTTAACCGTATCGAGATCGAGGTGCTTTCAGTCGTCGCGCAACAAGTACTCACGATCATGCAGGCGCTCACGCTCAAGCAGACGTCCGTCAACTTCCTCGGTTCGACGATCAAGTGTAACCACAACATGGGTATATTCATCACCATGAACCCGGGCTACGCTGGCCGCACAGAGCTACCAGACAACCTGAAGGCTCTCATGCGGCCTTGTGCGATGATGGTGCCGGACCTTGCGTTGATTGCTGAGGTCATGCTGCAAGCTGAAGGCTTCCGCGATGCCAAGACACTCGCCAAGAAGACCACGACGCTGTACGGTCTCATGATCCAGCAGTTGAGTAAGCAGGACCACTACGATTTCGGGTTGCGATCTCTCAAGGCAGTGCTGAACATGGCTGGTTCACTTAAGCGAGAAGACCCGAATCTCCAGGAAGAGAACATTCTCCTGCGTGCGCTGCGTGATATGAACATGCCCAAGTTCATTCGTGAAGATGCCGCGTTGTTCCGCCTGCTGCTGGGTGATCTCTTCCCAGGTATTGAGCTGCCTGTGACCGACTACGGCAAACTCCAAGGCACGATCGAGCAGGAGCTCGTCGAGCTGAAACTACAAGTGCACGGCCAGATCGTATTCAAGACCATCCAGCTCTACGAGTCGCAGGTTACGCGTCACTGTAACATGATTGTAGGCCAAACGATGGCTGGCAAGTCGACGATTTGGAAGATCCTGCAAAATGCGAAGACGACGCTCGCAAAAGACGGAATCCCCGGGTACATGCCCGTTCGTGTGCAAGTGCTGAACCCGAAGTCGATCTCTCTGAACGAGATTTACGGTGTCTACGATCTCACGACGTTTGAGTGGATTGACGGTATCCTGTCGGCTATTTTTCGAAACCTGGCGGCCGATGAACGTGCTGAAGAGAAGTGGATCATGCTTGACGGCCCTGTCGACACGCTGTGGATCGAGAGTATGAACTCCGTCATGGATGACAACAAGGTGCTGACGCTGATTAACGGAGACCGTATCAGCATGAGCCCGTCGATGGCGCTGATGTTCGAAGTGCAAGATCTCGCAGTGGCTTCTCCTGCGACCGTCAGTCGAGCGGGTATGGTTTACATGGATGTCGAAGACCTCGGCTGGAAGCCATTCATCCAAACGTGGCTCGTGACGACGATCAAGCTCCAAGAAGAGCGAGATATCCTCGCGTCTCTGTTCGAAAAGTACGTCGATCGTGTGCTCAAGTTCAAGGAAGCCGAGGTCTCGGAGCTGATCCCAGTGACGGAATTCAACTCCGTGCGATCGTTCTGCAACCTCTACAACGCGCTAGCGACGCCTGAAAACGGAGTGGACAAGGCTGCTTGTGGTGACAAGTTCCCTCAAATGGTCGAGAAGTGGTTCCTGTTCTGCCTGACGTGGAGCATCATGGGTGCAGCGAACGAAGATGGCCGTAAGAAGTTCGATATGTGTCTGCGTGACATCGACACGCTGTATCCGCCGCTGAAGACCGCCTACGACTTCTTTGTGGATCCTCAGGCACGTGAGTTCAAGCTCTGGGATGAAAAACTGCCACAGAACTTCCGTGTCGCGCCGAATACGCCTTTCCACAAGATCATCGTGCCGACAATCGACAGTATGCGGTACGGATTCTTACTGCAGACCATGCTCGCCGCGGGGATTCATACGTTGATCGTGGGCGACACGGGTGTGGGCAAGACGACAGTCGTGCAGAAAGAGCTGGAGAACCTGAGTGACGCGTACAACCGACTGACGATGAACTTCTCGTCTGCTACGTCGTCGGCGACTGTGCAAGACGTGATTGAAAACGTCATGGAGAAGAAGTCTCTGAACCGCTTTGGTCCTGTAGGCGGCAAAAAGCTCGTGACGTTTATCGACGACATGAACATGCCGACAAAGGACACGTTCGGTTCGCAGCCTCCGCTTGAGCTGATGCGCCAGTGGGTTGACTACGGCTGCTGGTACGACCGCAAGAAGCAGACGCTCAAGTACTTCATCGACATGCAGCTCGTGGCGGCGATGGGTCCACCCGGTGGTGGACGCTCTGTGATCAGCTCGCGATTCCAAAGCCGCTTCAACCTCGTGAACATGACGATTCCTGAGCAGGCGCAGCTCAAGCGAATCTTTGAGACCATGCTGGTGCCCAAACTTGCGGAGTTCGACGACGAGATCAAGCCGCTCGGTGTACCGCTCGTGGCTGCCACGATCCAGTTATACCAAGGAGTTCTCGAACTGTTCCTGCCGACGCCTGCGAACTGCCACTACTTGTTCAACTTGCGTGATATGGCCAAGGTCGTCCAGGGTGTCCTACTTTCGGATAAAAACTCGGTCACGAGTCGTGATGGGATGCTGAGACTGTGGATCCACGAGAGTCTGCGCGTGTTCTCTGATCGCCTCACGAGCCACGACGACAGACAGACCTTCAAGAAGAAAATCGACGACTTGCTTGGCGTCCACTTCCAAACTGACTGGGGACGTCTGCTGAACTCGGCGCCCGAACGGCTCAAGGAGAACGGACCGTTGTTCACGTACGTGTTCTCGACCGCCGGAGGGAGCGACGCACCACCGAAGTACAGCGAAGTCATGGACATGAAGATGCTCAAGACTTTCGTGGAAGAGCAGCTCGAGAATCACAACGCTGAGCCTGGTTTCGTGCCGATGAACCTCGTCATGTTCAGCGATGCGCTGATGCACATCCTACGTATCCATCGCCAGCTCATGACGGCGCGTGGTAACTTGCTGTTAGTCGGTGTGGGTGGTAGCGGCAGACAGTCACTGACGAAGCTAGCGTCTTTCATCGGCGGGTTCAAGGTCTTCCAGATCGAAGTGGTCAAGAACTACCGATCTATTGAATTCCACGATGACATCAAGAAGCTGTACCAGCAAGTCGGCGTGACCGAGCAGAAGACGGTGTTCCTCTTCAGCGACACGCAGATCAAGAGCGAGTCGTTCGTCGAAGACCTGAACAATATCCTGAGCAGCGGTGAGATCCCAGGCCTCTTTGAGAAGGACGAACAAGCCGCGATGATGGACGGCGTGCGTTCACGTGCGCGTGCTCAAGGTATCAAAGAGACGAAGGATGCGATGTGGGACTTCTTCATCAGTGAAGTCCGTCGAAACCTGCACGTTGTGCTGGCGTTCAGTCCTATTGGCAAGGCCTTCCGCAACCGTGTGCGCCAGTTCCCGTCGCTGGTGAACAACACAACCATCGATTGGTTCAACGAGTGGCCCATTGACGCGCTGCAGGAAGTCGGCATGAAGTTCCTCGAAGAGAAGAACATTGCCAACGACAAGCAGCGGCCCAAGATCTCTTCAGTGTTTGCAGTCGTCCACAGCAGCGTGCTGCTTGCCTCCCAGCAAGTGCTGGCGTCTATGAAGCGCCACAACTACGTCACACCGACCAACTTCTTGTCACTCGTGACGGGCTACGTCGACTTGCTGTCTGAAAAGTCGGCCGCGATCTTTGATTCGCGTGACAAGCTCAAAAATGGTCTCGCAAAGCTCGAAGAATCACGTATACAAGTCGAGGAAATGTCCAAGCAACTCGAGCAGCGGAAGATCGTGGTCGCGCAGAAGAACAAGGACTGTAGTGATCTGCTGGTGGTGATCGTCTCAGAAAGACGAGTCGCTGATGAGCAACGCAAGCAAGTTGAAGCCGACAGTGAACGTATCGGCAAGGAAGAAGCTGAGACGAAGAAGATCGCCGACGACGCTCAGAAAGATCTCGATGAAGCGTTACCAGCTCTGCAGCGTGCGATGCAGGAGGTCGAAAACCTGGACAAAAAGGCTATCGCCGAAGTCAAAGTGTACTCGCAACCACCAGAGCTCGTGTCTCTCGTCATGTGCGCTGTCATGATTCTGTTTGGTCTGCAACCAACGTGGGCGCAAGCCAAAATCAAGATGAACGACGTCAACTTCTTGCAGCAGATCAAGACGTTCGACAAGGATTCGATCCGAGACAAGACCGTCGCGGCCTTGAAGAAGTACACGTCCAAGCCAAATTTCAACTCGGACATCGTACGCAAGGTGTCGTCAGCGGCTGGTGCGTTGTGCTCGTGGGTGCTGGCGATGGAGGTCTACTCCGGCGTCTTTCGTGTTGTGCTACCGAAGAAAGAGCTTCTCAAAAAGTCCCAGCAAACGCTGGCGATCAAGCAGCGCGACTTGCTGATTGCCAAGGAAAAGCTACAAGAAGTCACGGAAAAAGTCGAAAATCTCAAGCGCCAGTACGACTCCAGCGTGTCGGAGAAGAACGCGTTGAGAGAAGAAGCTGAGCTGCTCGAGCTCAAGCTCTCTCGTGCTGAGCAGCTCGTGAAGGGACTCGCCGGTGAGCGTGAACGTTGGCAAGTGTCTATCGCAGACAAGAACGAGAGCCTGGTGAACGTTGTCGGTGACGCGCTAGTCGCTGCGGCGTTCATCTCATACGCTGGTCCGTTCGATTCCTTCTACCGCTCATCGCTCGTGGACACGTGGATGAACCGAGTGACCCAGCAAGGTCTCCCGATCTCCCCGAAGTTCACGTTCACTGAGTTCTTGGCGGACCCGACCGACGTGCGCGCTTGGAATGCCCACGGTCTGCCCCGTGATGCACTGTCGACTGAGAACGGTGTCATCACGACTCGCGGCAAACGATGGCCGCTGATGATCGACCCGCAAGGACAGGCGAACAAGTGGATCAAATCGATGGAAGGCAGCCGACTGGAGATTGTGGATCCGATGATGAAGGACTTGTTGAGGAAGCTCGAGAACGGTATCCGATTCGGCTTCCCAGTGCTCATGCAGGACATTCAAGAAGAGCTGGACCCGAGTCTTGAGCCGATACTCAACAAGAGTATTATCAAGATCGGCAATCGTGAGGTGATCCGCTTAGGCGACAAAGAGCTCGACTACAATCGCGACTTCCGTTTCTACCTCACGACCAAGCTACACAACCCACACTACACACCAGAGGTCTCCACGAAGACAACGATCGTCAACTTTGTGGTCAAGGAGCAAGGTCTGGAGGCGCAGTTGCTGGGTATCACAGTGCAGCTTGAAGAACCGGCGCTGGAAGAGCAGAAGTCCGACTTGGTCGTTCGAGTTGCAGCGGCAAAAAAGAAGCTCATCGACTTGGAGAACGAGATTCTTCGCTTGCTATCGGCGGCGAAGGGCTCGCTCCTGGATGATGAGTCGCTGGTGACGACGCTCAATGCCTCCAAGACGACGTCCGAGGAAGTGACGCAGCAGCTGATCATCAGCGAGGAGACTGAGAAAAAGATTGACTCTGCTCGAATGGGCTACGCCAAGGTCGCGCTTCGGTCGTCGACGCTGTACTTCGTGTTGAACGACATGACTAGTGTGGATCCGATGTACCAGTTCTCGCTCGACTCGTACGTGAGCCTGTTCAAGGATTCGATTATCAAGTCGCGCAACATGAAGAATCAAGCAGCGCTAAGCGAAGAGCTGACGGAGCGTATCAACGCCATCAACGACTACCACACGTACGCAGTGTACGCGTACGCATGTCGAGGACTGTTTGAGCGCCACAAGCTGCTCTTCTCGCTGCAGATGAGCGTGCGCGTGCTGCAAAGCGTCCACAAGCTCGCTCTGGACGAGTACGACTTCCTACTCAAAGGTGGCAATAGCGTTCCTGCGCCGGAAGACCGAGTGACGAACGTGGCGTCCGAGTTCCTGAGTGACCAAGCGTGGATGAGTCTAGTCGAGCTCAACAAGTTACCCAAGTTCCATGGTCTCATCTCGTCATTCGAGCAGGGCACCAAGTCGTGGAAGCTGTGGTACCAGAGCAGCACGCCCGAAGTCGAGCCGTTACCAGGCGATTGGGAGGGCAAGTGCAACGAGCTCCAGCGCATGCTGCTGCTTCGCTGTGTGCGGCCTGATCGGCTAAGTATCCAAGCCGCTCGCTTCACAGCCAGCAACCTGGGAGCTCAGTTTGTGGACCCACCGCCGTTCGATCTGAAGGCAATCTACGAGACCTCCAACTACAAGACGCCGTTGATCTTCGTGCTTTCGCCTGGGGTGGATCCGACCAACTCGCTCATCGCACTAGCCGACTCTCTTCACAAGAAAGTCGAGAATTGCGCGTTGGGCCAAGGCCAAGCCTCGATCGCCGAAGCGATGATGCAGCGTGGTCTGGAGTCCGGCTCGTGGTCGTTCTTGGCCAACTGCCACTTGATGCTCAGTTGGGCGCCGACGCTCGAGAAGCTGATCGACAACTTCTGCTCGCCGACTGCAACCGTGAACCCCAACTTCCGCCTGTGGCTGTCTAGTGACCCGAACCCGAAGTTTCCTATCGCCATTCTGCAGCGAGGAATCAAAATGACGACCGAGCCACCGCGTGGACTGAAAGCCAACTTGCTGCGACTGTACAACACCATCTCGCCGGACCGCTTCGCTCGCTGTCGCCAGACCAAGAAGTACAAGCGCCTGCTGTTCTGTCTGTGTTGGTTCCACTCGCTTCTGCTGGAGCGTCGCAAGTTCAACAACCTCGGTTGGAACATCCCGTACGACTTTAACGAGTCGGACTTTGCGATCAGCGAGGACGTGCTGGCGATCTACTTAGACGAGTACGAGGATACGCCGTGGGACGCACTCAAGTACTTGATCGCACAGGCGAATTACGGCGGCCGAGTGACGGACGACTGGGACCGACGCCTCATGCTCGTGTACATCAACCAGTTCTTCGCAGAGGACGTGCTCCAAGTGGACAACATGCCGCTGAGCGACTCGGAGTACTACTTCGTCCCTGACGATGGTGACCTCTTCGCGTACGGTGAATACATCAAGCAGCTTCCTCTGGACGATCCTCCAACGGCGTTTGGCCAGCACCCAAACGCCCAGATCGCGTCCCAGATTGACGACGGAAGAGAGCTGTTGTCGACCATTCTATCACTCCAAGCCGTTGGTGTCGCTGAAGGTGGCAAGGGAAACGACGAGAAGGTGCTGACGCTGCTGCAGTCGCTCAAGGATTCAGTGCCGGACGTGTTTGACCTGGCCAATATCAAGCTTGGGCTCGCTGCTCGGTCGGATCCTGACGCACTCAAGACAGTGCTAATTCAAGAACTGGAGCGATACAACAAGCTGCTGGCGTGTATCCGTGGGCAGCTCATCATGCTGGAGAAAGGCATGCAGGGCTCCGTGGTCATCACGCCGGAGCTGGAGGCAGTGTACAACGCCATGCTGATCGGCCAGGTGCCCAAGGCCTGGAGCTTTTGCTACCCGTCGCTCAAGCCTCTCGGCCCTTGGACTCTTGACCTGAAGCTACGCTGCGATCAGATGAACAAGTGGTCCAACCACGCGATCCCGTCGGTGTTTTGGCTCTCGGGTTTCACGTATCCGACGGGTTTCCTGACTGCGATTCTGCAAACAGCAGCGCGAAAGAACGGCATCTCCATCGACTCGCTGAACTGGGAGTTTATCGTGATCAACCAGAACGAAAACGCGTTGACCAGCGGCCCGAAAGATGGCGCGTACATCCGAGGCCTGATCCTCGAAGGTGCCCGCTGGGATTTTGACCACGATTGCCTCACGGAGCCGCATCCAATGGAGCTGCACTGTAACATGCCGATTCTGCACTTCAAGCCCGTGGAAAACAAGAAAAAGTCGTCCAAGGGCCTGTACAGCTGCCCGCTGTATCTGTATCCGCTGCGCACGGGCACGCGCGAGCGTCCGTCGTTCATGATCGCCGTGGATCTCAAATCTGGCGCTGGCAAGTCTCCGGATATCTGGACGCGGAGGGGCACAGCGTTGCTGCTGTCGCTGAGTACATAGGCTGCTGTGAGTGGTCCAGTTGACATGGTAAATCAAGTGTATTGCATTAATTCGACTTGCTTACTCGCTCGATCTTTCTCACTGTATTAGGTGAGACCACAACGGGGACGTCAAGGTCGGTTTACTGATGCTTCTGGAACAACACACCAGCGAGGTTGATGGTGAACGATCCGTCCTTGTCGTTGCGGGTCACAGAAAGCGCCTTGACGAAAGAAGAGACGGACTCGTCGGTCTTGAAGTACCACACCGAGCTGTCGTTTCCCACAAAGAAGAGCGACGCCTTGGCGGCGTTGAACTCGACCACAAACTCATTGGCAATGGACGAGCGCGTGACGGAAATCGGAGCGAAGAACTTGGACGAGGTGGTGGCAGTGTACGTACCAACAAAGGCGGTGGCTTGGTCTGGCGTGAGCGCAACGTGAGGCGGATCCTTCCAGAACAGAATCCCGCAGCTTGGCAGAAGCGTGGACGTTGGCTTCGGCAATGCCGCGGACGCCTCGCGCTTCTTCTTGAGCTGGAAGTCGAGCAGGCTCTTCGGAACATCGAGGAAGATACCCATGATATAGGAGCGGATCAGACTCAGCTTGTTGGCAGTGCCTCGCGTGTTGCCCAAGACCACGACACCCAAGCCGTTGCGAGGCACGAGACTGAGATCAGCAGCGTGGACGGCAGTGGCACCGCCCTTCATGGCGTAGGCGTGGCCCCACATGAGGTCACCAACGTAGTCAAAGCCGTAGCCGGCAGCGAGGGTACCACCTTCAGGCAAGAAGCCCACATCAAAGTAGCTGGCAGCTTCGATCAGGTCATCAGCCGCAATGTTCTTACCGGAGACCATGGTCGTGATGGTCGATGCTGACTTGAACAACTTGGTATCACCAACGGAGCCCTTGTTGAGGAGGAAGTGAGCGAACGTCGCCATGTCAGCGGCACTGGAGACGATCGAGCCCGCTGCAATCAAACCCGTGGGGTCAGTTGGCGCCAAATCTGCCTCCAACGATGAGACGACTGAGTACGGACCCAACACGTTGGATTCACACACGAGATGGCCGGCAGTCAGCGAAGATTTCTGGAGTTCAGGTGGAGTGAGTCGCGCAGACGCGAACGTGTGGTTCATTCCCAGTGGCTTCCACACTCGCTCGCTGAGGAAGACCTCCCACGGTTTGCCGGAGAGCTCCTGGATCACCTGGCCGAGGATCTCAAAGTTGGTGTTTGCATACTGAGGCACCTCACGTAGTGAGAACTCGGGCTCGCTGAGCTCGAGGGCCTCCACGAACGCACGCTCGGTCTTGAACTGACCGGTGAAGAATGCGACGTCTGGCTGACGCGCAAAACCCGAGTTCATGGACAGCAAGTCTCCGATCGTCACGTGCTGTTCGGCGTACTTGTCGAAGAGCTTGAGCCAGGGCAAGTGCTTCTTGACAGGGTCATTCCACTGGAGCTTGCCTTCCTCCACCAGCAATCCCACGCCCACGGCGATGAAGGTCTTGGAGACCGAGCCGATTTGGATCATCGAGTCCTTTGTCGTAGGTGCTGACGGATCGCTCGAGTTCTGGAGACCGTAGCCCTGGGCGAACACGACCTGGTCGTCGTAAACGACGGATACACTCGTGCCAATGGTGCCGCTCTTGGGCACTTCCACATCCAGGAACGTCTTGACCTCTTGGAGCTTCTGAGCGAGCGAGCGGCCGGCCTTCGGGAATCCACTTCCGGCAAAGTACGAATCCACTAGCTCTTGCGTGACAGGCACAGCGGCAAGAGCAGCAGCGTTTGTTTGGTGACGCTGATGAAGCACTTGCAACTGGAGACCTAGCGGCAGGATCATGCGGCTCTCAGCGAGCGACGCTGAGCCCATGGCAGCAGCCACACACGCGTAGAGGGACGATAGAGATACCATGGGGAGGATTAGCCGGAGTGGGTTGATGGCGACAGGGCAAATCTCGAACTGAGCCCTCCTTCCCAAATCGAAGATCGCGATCATGATGAAAATCAAGCCAAGTGACATCATTCCTGGTAGGAATGACGGTAGACACCCAAGACGAACGCACGTCACACGCTGTCTGTTGCAGACAGAATCTGACTCAGATGGCTGACTGTCTTCACTGACGGGATCCTCGCAGCAAGACAGGAAGCACGGTCTGGCTCCTGATTATCTGTTCGTCAATGACCCCCCCCCCTTCTCTTTGTGGAGATGACAAAGGTCACAGACTGTGACCGCGTACGGTGACTCACAGTTCACGTTCAGAATATACTGATTTACTGCGGATACCCAGAACGATGACGCGAGATCACGTTTTGAACCCACGCCTCGGCGAGCTCCCACTCCCTCCCAAATACCATCTCTGTTTCCATACAGTGGATTCAACTGCAAGTCTACTGTAGACTCCATAAAGACTGCACCACACTGCGCATTTGCATCAACTGTGGTTCCACCGGACCCTCCTTACAAAGCGTGGATTTTGACCAGCGGCCCACTGCAGAATGTTTGCGTGCCACTACTTGACAGTTGCAAACACCCAGTGCACCTACATCAGTTTCAGTACGGTACTGTACCTTGGTCTCCAGACAGTAAGGAACCTATGCAGCAACACCCTGCGTCTTGGCATTCGTACCCGCGTCCTCTTCTCTTCATTCT
>JAADWY010000337.1:0-33020 GCA_023336355.1 Pythium dissotocum | reverse complement strand
GCCGCCGGCAAGCGCGAGATGGAGACGGAGGAGGAGCAGGCCGTCCAGTCGCAGGTGCCTCGTGGCGTGATTGTGCTGGTGGGTACCAAAGACATTCTGCGTCAGCCGACGGCGGCTGTCAACAAGAACATCGCCAAGAGCGACAACCAGATCACGATCGCACGCAGCGACGTCAAGCCGACGCAGAACGACCAGGTCAAGATGACTGGCCAGTCCAAGGTCGCGGACGCCGTGCTGCCAGCGTCGAGTGTGAACGTGGGCAAGGACACCGACCCGCAATTCCGCGTTCAGATTGCCTACCGCAAGGAAGGCGACGCTGCGTCGGCAGAGGACAAGAACCAGAAGGAGCAGTTTGGTCTGTTGGGGGCTGGCTGGGGTCTGGGTTGGCGCTACCCACTGGGCTACTGGAATACGATCGGCTTTGGTCTGTACGGCGGTGGATGCGGCCTGGGCTTCCCACTGGGCGGCTTCTACTACTGCTAAGGGTAGACGCCCAACGTGTGGTTCACTGTTGCGTGACGTATGGAGTTCCCAAAACCAATCTGAATGGCCATCTATGAGTTGAGACGAGCGTTGAGGTCCCATTTACATCGTAGCAGGAGTACGCTCTCGTATTATTTGATCCGAGACCACCAAGTAGAGTCGGCGTCAAGTTAGCTACCTCAAAGCTGGTCTCGCTGAAATTCATCGGCGTCTTCGCGCTGAGGGATTGTCTGGGACTTCGTCCGTTTTGCATGAAAGGTGGTGAAATACTGATTGAAATTCAAGCAAGTCTCTATTGTTCTCTGTGTGCCTTCAGTTTCGACTACTGTTTTCCGATGGGGTAACTAACACGTCATCTTTCATCAAATTCCCCACAGAAACTGCGGAATCTTCTCCAGAGTCTCTGCTACTCGCCTGCTCGACATCTCCTCACGAGCTCTGTGCGCCCCCAACAACCTCTTCGCCATCACCACGACCGTTCCGTCACTTTCGCAGGCATCGAGTTGCTGTACGTTCTCGATCTCGTGTTGAATCTTCAGCATCTTTACACCCACACGTCCCATCCCTTGGATTTGGTCGATACTCGAGTCATCCCACAACGCTTCACAGACCTCAAAACGCTGACGTTTGTACTTGTGAACGTCCTCCGACGGCACGACGTGGACGATTGCGACACCGTCAGCATCTGCGGGGGATCGCTGGACGTCTTCCCATAGCTCGAGGTTCTTGAGCACTTGAACGATGCCGTCACACGCGAGAGGCTTGTGAATCTTCGAGACAAGGAAGAGAATCGCGCGTGGTTGTGCCCTTGTAGAAGAGGAAGCTCCGACGTAGAACCCGTCCACGGATGTCGTCGTCTTCGTCTTCGGGATGTAATACGGCCCGTCCAACAAGTGGGCTCGTTTGAATCTCGTGGCCAGGCGGTGAATTGATGCAGTCGGTTTGATCTGGAACGTCTTGGTCTTCGGAATTTGGGGTTTTCCATCCAGGCTGAAGGCCTTCGCCTTGATTGTCGCGCCGATTTGGAACGTTTGATGCGCGCGGACCTCGAAAAACAGAGGCTTGAGCCAATCCTGGAGCAGCGCGTCCACCGAAAAGTCTTTGAAACGAGCTTTATCCGTCTGCATGGAATCGATAAATCCATCTCGAAACTGTTGCTCGATGAATGGCGATCCGACCGTAGATACAATGTCGTCAACTTCACTGCTATTGCCTTGGAAAAAGTGCTGGAAGAGCGCGGTCTTCTCGAGCGTCAGGCGGTGGCTGAGTCGTGTTTCTGCATGAGTGTGGTTTCGTAGACTCTGGCAAAGTTCGAGGAGGCTTCGCACTTCTTCCTGAATCTCACTGGGGTCTTCTACGAGGCACTGACGCGGCACACCACCAAAGACACTGTGAGCGATGCCGATCATGTCCTGGTCCATCTTGAGCTGAGCGTGGTACGTTGTAGGGTCTTCTTCCTCGCCAAGGAGCGTGAGATCACTCGCGTCCTTCACAAGCGAGTCGTAGTTGAGAGCCAGCGCTGCGTCACGTAGCTCAGTCGTACTCCAAACGGGCAGCACAACTTGCTCGTCCGTTCGCATGGAGTGCGTGGCAGCCTCCCATTCCAGACGGGGCCGCGTGAAGCAAATCCACCGCTTGCACTGTGGCACAGACTCAGGACAGCCATCCACGAGGCGGATCGCGTCGTCCTGAGACCGCACCGTCATGAGCCTGTCCACGTTGACGTCCGTATTCTTACAGACTGTCAACGCCGCTCTGTCTCCCTCCCAAACACACAGTTTCTTGAGCCGGAGGTTTGTTTTGCGGGTCTCCAAGTGGATATTGCTGAGCGGGTTCTCGAGTCGATATCGCTGGAAAAAATACGCCATGAACAGCGTCTTGCCCACACCTGGCATTCCAACGACAGTGACACCGCGCGCTGGAGACGTCTCGTTGTTGAACAGGTCCATGATGTGGTCGTAGATGCGTGGGAAGCACTCGCGCACGTAAAACTTGGCTCGACTGCGGGGGTCTTGCGCCTCAAACGGCCCTAATTCCGGCAACGTGGACGCCTGGAGGAACTCGCTGAGACCCATACTGCCTGGGATCGCTGGCGACGTCCCCTGGGGCTTCTCGTCGGAGCTAGCGACGCGCTTGGACGCCTTGGCCTCGGCCTCTTCTTCCAGCTTCCGCTTCATTCGGTGGAGTTGGCGAATGCGACGTGGGACTTCCGCAATCTCAAGGTGGGACGGATTGATGGTCTCAGCTATCAGTTGAATTGGGGATTATGTACCCATATCAACATAACGAGGGACATCAATGGACAATGACGCAACCAGGAGGAATTGCAAGCCAAAATGGATCACCAACACCAAGCCTTGGGCTGTACGTGCATCCTCTAAACGTATTCGTATATTTCTTGATACAATAATACTAATTTGTTAGGCAGTTCCTCTGCAGGATGTCGAACGGAAGGCGACGATCCTTCTAGACTCAATGAGCTGCTGGTGGCTGGAGTTCCTTCTCGAAAAACGCCAAGATAAAAAGCGGCTCTTCGTGGAACACTTCGTCCTTGAAGTGCTTGTATCCGAGCGACTTGTAGAAGTAGTGAGCCTTCTCCAGAATGTATCCAGCCGAGAGCCACACGCGCGTGTAGCCATTTCGCGCAGCCCAGTCCTCCAGCGCGTCCACGAGCATGCGGCCGACGCCGTAGCGTCGGTACTCGGCCTTTACCGACATGCGCCGCAGCTCGCCTTCGCCTTTGCCCTTGTATTCAATCGCGACCATGCCCACGACTTCCTCTGTTCCGTCCTCCTTGTCCACGACCGCGACCCAGTAGTGGCCTCCAGGCGCAAAGTACGTGGCTTCGATAGTCGCGAGGTCGTCTTGGAGACTGGAGCCGATGTAGTCGTCCCAGAACTTCTGCGACTGACCGGGGATCTTGGCGTTGGCCATCAGTCCAGGCACGAACACATCCACGACGCCCTGGTAGTCAGAAGCGCGGTAGCTTCGAATGCGGATGCGCTTCTCGTCTGTGGTTCGAGGGGTCGTCTCCACTGATGACGGCGCGTCCTGTGGCTGCTCGATGGATGGAGACATAGCGATTTGGTGGTGGTGTGGGTCTCGTACCGCCGTTGGGATTGTGAGACCGACACGGCGTTCCGTTCTAAATGAACGGCGCACTCGGATTATTGGATGTCACACAGCAACGCGGCCGACGGGTTCACGGTGCTGACGTTGCAACGGCTGCACGGTCGCTTCAGAAACCCCATCTCCTTCACGCTTGGGACCCATGACGCAACTGCCCATGGGTCGAGTAAGCAATGCTGGACAAGGCAACAGATACATACAAAACAAGGTGAAATAGTCACAATTGTACCATTTCAAGGTAGATCAGAACCGAAATCAGCCATTATTCGGACCTTGTTTTGTGACGTTGAGTGGATCTGATCGATGTGTCAAACGTCGCAGGGTCGTCATGCTTTTTCTTGTGGCTCTTCCTGTGGATTCGCTTCTTGTGACTGAGCTTCCTTCCTTCATTCACCCACTAACTGCTGCTGTCTGGCCGAGGTGCTTCTCGAAGCAGCCTTCGACGAATAATGGATCCTCGCACAGCACCTTGTCGCCGAAGTTCCGATACCCGAGCGACTCGTAGAAGTCGTGGGCTCGCTTCATTGCGTATCCTGCCGCCAGCCACACGCGTGTGAAGCCGTGTTGCTCTGCCCATTCTTCGAGGTTCTTCACCAACGTTCTCCCAACTCCATAGCGTCGGTACTCTGCCTTGACCGACATGCGTCGCAGTTCGCCTTCGCCCTTGGCCTTCGGCTGAATCGCCACCATGCCGACGACTTCCTGCTCGCTGCCATCCTCATTGTCAACGACAGCGACCCAGTAGTGGCCGCCTGGAGTGAAGTACGTGCCGTGGATATCCGCCAAGTCGTTCTTGAGACTGTAGGCGACGTAGTCCTCCCAGAACTTCCTCGATTGTCCAGGAATCTCGGCGTAACTCAGCAGTCCGGGCACGAAGATATCGAGCACTTGCTGGTGGTCGCGAGGTTCGTACGAGCGAATGCGGATCCGCTTCTCCACGTCTTGTGACTGGTTGTGGACGTCAGGAGCATCTTGCGCTGGTGACTGGTTCGCTGTCATTGTCGCCGTTATGTGAGACTCTGCGGATTGAACAATGCCGACCAAAGGACTAGAGCGTGTGGTGGCCGAATGACGCAATCTCGATGAGTGGATCAGCAAGCAGCAGAGTCCTCGACATTCATTCTTCCAAAAGATACCTTTTGATGCGAGGAGCTAGCTACTGCAACCTGAAGAGCTACATTATCTGTGGAAACTTCTACTGGAGCTTCTTCTCGAAGTGGGCAGCGATGAATAGTGGGTCTTCGTGGAACACTGAGTCCTTAAAGTGCGTGTACCCGAGCGCTTTGTAGAAGTGGTGGGCTTTCTCCAGAACGTAACCGCAGAGCAGAAAGACTCGCGTGAAGCCGTTCTCTTTGCCCCACTGTTCCATTGCCTCAACGAGCAAGCGGCCAACGCCGTAGCGACGATAGGCGGGCTTCACGGACATGCGGCGCAGCTCGCCTTCGCCTTTCTCAGTGGGATCCAGCGCGATGATTCCGACGATCTCTTGGTCTCCGTTATCTGTGTCTACGACTGCGACCCAGAAGTGACCGCCACGAGCGAAGTACGCAGCGTGGATGTCGGCCATGTCACCTTGGAGACTGTGGTCGATGTAGTCCTGCCAGAACTGCTTGGATTGGCCGGGGATCTCGGCATAACTGCGCAGGCCAGAGACGTAGATCTCCAGGACTTGGTCGTAGTCGGAGGCTTCGTATGACCGCACGTGGATGCGATTGCCCACGTCGGCGTCCGTGGAGTTTGTGACTGGCTGTGTGCGCGAGGAGACCATTTTGGTAATGAAGACAAAGGTGGGTTTCGCCTGCCACGCGTAGAGTCGCCTTGATGTTTGGAGTTGGAAAGGCTGTTTGGATGGCACGAGGCCAAGGGACGTCCAATCACGCTGCCGATCACGACAACACTCGCCGTCATCCAGAGATCATGGGACAAAGGGAACTCGTTCCACCAGTTGTGGTTCACGTTACGTAAGTCATCTCACAGGCAGACAATGAATTGCCACTGTCTTTCGTGAGGTTTGAGCCTGGATGTCTTCTTCGTTTTCGCTCGACGACCCCCTCCACTCGTCTTGAGTCAAGAGTGAACACATTGATCGATATCGCTCCCCCCACTACTTTACACCACAACAACGATACTGATATCGACTTCGAAGTGGAGTGGTCATGTGGGTGAATATCAGTCGATCTATTTCGTGATCTTTTCCACTGTTGCCGTCAGATCGTGTTCATAGATAACGAGTCTCGTTCTTTGGAGCTCTAATCTCGCTGCCCCACAAGGTTCTTTTCGAAATGCACGAGATACTGGTAAGGATCTTCGCACAGCACTTCCTCATACGTTCGCGCAAACCCGAGTGCATCGTAAAACCGGAGGGCCTGCTTCATTTCGTCGCCGCAGTTCAAGTAGATGGACTGGAAACCTTGCTCTCTCGCCCAGTTTTCGAGATGCGCCACCAGTTTGCGAGCGACGCCATGGCGTCGATACGTTTTGCTCACAGTAAGACGCCGCGCCTCCGTTATACCACCGCGTAAACCCTTGGAATCGATTCCCACAGCCCCAACGACCACCGCGTCGTCTTGGTCTCGTTCTTTGACGGTCGCGACCCAGAAGTGGCCTCCTGAATCGAAGTACGTTCCTTGTATATCCGCCAAGTCCATATGGAGACTCTCCTCGACGTATTCACGCAGGATCTGGTTGGCGTTCGGCGGGCAGTACTCCATCATGCCGTCGACGAACAGCCCACACACCGCCTTGTGGTCCTGCGGCTCGTAGCTGCGGATTCGGATGCCATCAGCTTGGTTGTCTTCGGGGACTGAACGGATCTTGGTGGCGGACGTCAGTCCATCAGAAGCTGGCATCGTTGTGGGGCTGTTGCGGATCTTCCAGTGGCTGTGGTTGGAGCAGCTCGTGTGAACCGTTGGCTCCAGAAAGATACTTTCTTCGACGCCTCTTCAACGGAGACCATCATTGCGAGATCCTTCTACCAAAACAAGGTGTATTTGAACTTGCTGGATGTCTTCATACCCCTTGTTTTGTGAAATGAGTTCAGATGGATACATTTTGCCTGTGAGCAAGGTGGGCCCTAAATTTGGCGGCGACCAGATCATGAGGTCTAGCGAACGGTGTCCTGTTGAATGTGCGCAAAACGGGAGTCTGCGATGGAAACGGTGTGGTGCTGGAGGCCGTGGCTCCAGGTGGTGGTGAGACTCTGACACTTGCAACGGGCGACTCGCTCCTTCCGCTCACGATGTCCCGCAAGCACCCGCCGCCGCTGCAGATCAGCCACCAGAGCATCGTGCTGCCGAAGACTTCCATGCCCATCACGCTCACGAACAAGCGCATGGTACAGAGCGCGAAGGAGACACAGGGTCGTGAGCGACCGACGCATGCATCCGCCCACCACCTGCGTCAGATCGCCAAGCTCAAAGACGCGGCGTCGGTGGCGTCTTCGATCCCCAAGCCAGTACCTTCGCTCGACCCGCAGAGCATTCAGAAGCAACTGCTGCAGGCCACAGCCAAACTGAAGCTCACGCCGACGAATACGCCGATGCTGTCTCCTATTAACCAGCATCCACGACCGCAGTCTTCAGGTGCCTTCAAGGCACGGAAGATCGAACGCACGCGGTTCCGCTACTTCTGTACGAACACAACTTTGTCTACGAACCTGGGTATTGTATTCACTAACGTTTCACCTTTTACTAATGGACAGACGACCGAGGAGATTTACCGCTTCGAGTCAACTTCGCCGGAGCCGTGCGTAAGCTTCAGTGGCAAGTCGACCTCTCGCAGCTCGACTACTCGCACTACTTGCCCATGTTCATGGAAGGTCTTCGCGAACTCGACGAGCCGTACCATTTCCTGGCAGTCTCGGGCGTCATGGATCTCGTTGAGAAAGGCGACGGCAAGCCACTCACGTGTCTCCCGCTCATCGTGCTGCCCATGAAGCAGAACCTCATGACCCGTAACCACAAGATCCTGTGCGTGCAAATGAAAGTGCTGCAGCGACTCGTGCAGTGCTGTCCGTACGCCGGCGAGGCACTCGTGCCGTACTATCGCCAGCTACTGTCGATCTTCAACTTGTTCATCACCAAGCGAGTTAACTGTGGCGACGCGATCGACTACGGACAACGACGGCAAGAAAACCTGGGCGACTTGATCCTTGAGACGCTCAACATTCTCGAACGCCATGGCGGTGGCGACGCTTTCGTGAACATCAAGTGAGTTGCCACTGCTTGGACTGAGGGGTTGGCTGATACAGATCTAACATGGCTGTGTGGTGGACTACTGTAGGTATATGATCCCAACGTACGAGAGCTGCATGCAGCACAGCTAGCAGGCGGATGAATTGGTCCTGTACCGTAGATACACTTAGTAGTAGGTCAGGGAGAGAGACTGTGCTGGGATAGCCCACAAGCCCAGCGTCACTTTTTGAATTCGAGCCAAAATAAAATGAAATCGACGACCCTTCACGTCCCACGTGACGCGGTCTCACGGTTTATTTCATAGTCTTCAGCCTTCAGTCAGTTGGGCTTTGGCGGAAGCCCGACGCGGCAGCATCATGAAAAAGCGACCCGTGCTTTCTGTGGTCGCGGATGACGATGAGATCGCCGGCAATGGGCTTCTGAGACCTCCGCAGCTCGTCGTCAAGCCCATGGCCTTGCGGCTTGACAGCAAAGACGACACGAGCGACAGTGACGGAGACCAAGAAGCCGACACGTTGGAAGTCTCGTGTGATATTGGCGAGACTTCACTGAAGAAAGGCCCCATCCACATCAACCGCACGGGTGTCACGTTTGAAGAGAACGACGACTACGACAGCGACGCTCGACCAAAGTCTGCCGGCTCTCGACCTTCGTCCTCGTCTTCTTCTAAGACGGCTCCGTCCGCGTCGCCCCCACGCCGTCGGCCGCAGCAGATCACGCTGGATGAGCTTGAGACTTGTGGTTTGATTGGCCGCGGATGTTCCGGACACGTCATGAAGGCCAAACACAAGACCACGGACCAGCTTTACGCGATCAAGATCGTGAACAACGTCTACGACAAGTCCAAGCGCGACCAAATGCTGACGGAGATCCGCACGCTGTTCAGCGTCGAGAGCCCGTACCTCGTCCAGTTTTACGGCGCGTACTTTAAAGACCACCAGCTCAGTCTCGTGCTCGAATTCTGTGCCGCTGGGTCGCTGGACGGCATCATCACCAAGCACGCGCCGATCCCAGAGCCGATCATCGCGTGCATGGTCTTCCAAATGCTCAGTGGGCTGCGGGATCTCAAGCAGACGCACCATTTCCACCGCGACATCAAGCCGCAGAACATTCTCATGCAAACCAACGGTGTCGTCAAGCTCACGGACTTCGGCATCGCGCGAGAACTCGGCCATACGCACGATATGGCTCAGACGTTTGTCGGCACGTTCAAATATATGTCGCCCGAGCGAGTCCAGAACGAGCCGTACGACTACAAGTCGGATATCTGGAGCATGGGGCTCGTGATCATCGAGCTCGCGACCAAGATGTTTCCCTTCCGCAACGCGCGATCGTACATCGATGTGAGTCTCTGCTGGGATCCGCTTGTTCAACTGAATATCTGAGGCCGTGGTTTGTTTTTGTGTAGGTCGTCCAGAGCATCATCGAGTGCGCAGAGCCAGAGCTGCCGGAGAATACGAAAGAAATGCGGTTCACAGAGGAGTTCCGTTCATTCCTAAGCGACTGCGTCAAGAAAGAGGTACTGTCTTCCTTGAGTAGGCGGTGCGCTTACCCCACTAATCAGTGGTTTGTGTGACCAGCCTAAGCAACGTGGATCGGTTGAGAAGCTGTTGAGCTCTTCCTGGCTGGAGCTCCACAACGCGACGGATGGAGTTGCGTGCGCTTCACGTGTGAAGAAATGGTTAGAA
Organism: Pythium dissotocum; assembly: GCA_023336355.1. Classification (NCBI taxonomy): domain Eukaryota; phylum Oomycota; class Peronosporomycetes; order Pythiales; family Pythiaceae; genus Pythium; species Pythium dissotocum. Next base: position 23,527 of record JAADWY010000337.1, on the reverse strand, counting down.
GGACGTGATGATGAGCCTCGTAGTGATGCTAAAATCACTGCTGCCTCTAGAGGGTCTGAGGTGAGTGCAAAGGGTGAGGAGAGCGAGGAGGAGATCGAAGAAGACATCGATGGCGACGAATGAAAGCAAAGATTCCATGGTATTTGATTGACACCGTACACATCGCAGACTTGCACTACAGGCAGACTGCCTCTTTGCTTGCGTTTATTCCTCACCGCTTAGGAGGTACTCGCGCGCAGGCTCGTTCTTGTAGAGGTCGAAGAAGCCGCCGCGTGGGAACAGCTTGCCGCGCATCGCCACAAGCGCACTCACGAGCGCGACGGTCGCAAGCATCGCCACGACGAGACCGAGCTGTTCAATACGCGCAACTGTCGTGTCTCGCGGCGCCTGCTGCAAGAGGTTGACGGCTTGCTCCTTCATCTGCGTGATCTCCGCCTCCAGGCCAGCCTCCGCCTTGTTCGACTTGATCTTGGCGATGCACTTCTCCAGATCACGCGCGAGTGTGCCAAACTTGAGTGTACCGACGCCAGACGCCGCGTCCCAGCCTTCCGTCGCCTCGTGGCCGACAGCGCAGCACTCACCGCCCGATCCACCGCAGGCAATATTTCCGTCCGTAATGTCCTCGAACACATGAGGACACACATCGTACAGGCCGTAGATCAGAGGGTTCAGGAACCCAAGCACTGGCAGGCCTTCGTTCAGACGCTGCTTATTGAGCAGCGTGATGAGCGACGCCGCGATCGGAGCTGAGACTGACGTACCATCAGTGCGCCAGACCTGCGCGCTCTGGTAAACAGGGAACGAGTGACCCAACGCTGAAATGTCTGGGTAGGCGCGTCCAGACGCCGAAAACTTGTCCGACAACTTGTGCGAATCGGCGTACGCCAAGTACGGCGCCACCGCCTTCTTCTGGTAGTACGGCTGCTTGAACGCCGAGCTGAAGCCTCCTCCCGACGTGATCAGGTCTCCGTTCTTGGAGGTCGTGACGCGTTCGCCGTACTTCTTCCCGTTGATCTTACTGCCGTCCAGCGACGTCGCGCCGACGGCCGTCACCCACGGAGACGACGCAGGGAACATGGACACGAACTTGGAGCACGGCGTGATGTTGCAGAACTCGCTCATGTGGCTTCCCTGGACGCCCGCGTCTCCAGCAGAGATGAGGATGGACACGCCCTTGAGCGCCGCCTTCTTGAACTCGTTGTTCACGGCGTCTCGGTACGTCGCAGGCACAGCGCACTCTTCGTCCGTGTAGCTGATGGACACGACGGACGGCGCTGGCTCCATTTCGTTCACCTTCTGCATGAACTTGAGGAACGGCTCCTGGTTGTCGTCGGCCATCGGACGAGTCGTGTCGCGAAGGTCCTGGTAGCACAGAAACTCAATGTTCTCACTACGCGACAGACTCACAGTCACCTGAACATCTAGCGACGCCTCTCCGGTCGGGTCCTTGGCTCCAGCACCAGGTACACCAGCGAGACAGTCGCCCGTGTGCTTGGGGTACTGGAATCCCGCCGGGATCTTGCTCTCGTAGGTCTGGAGAAACAGCGCGAGGTCGGCTTCCGTGTAGTACTCGTTCAAGAACGCCGACACCACGAGCTTGTTGGCTGGATGCGTGCCGTTCCAGTTGCTCACGTCGTCCGGCACGTCGTATTGCGTACGGATGCGGTCGGGCGTGACCAGAATATTACTATCAGCGACAGTGTTCTTCATGGCCTTGATAGCGAACGGGTCGCCATCCTGGGTCTCCCCAGCCATGAACTGCGCCTGCCGAGGCGTCGGGAAGCTCTCCAGTCCATCGATATACACCACGTGCGGTGCGATCTCACTCGGGACCGTGAATCCTTCAGCGTGCGGGCGGATGAGACGCACGCCGTCGCGGTCCTTGTGCGAATACTCGAACAGCACGGTCGAAAAGAGCTTCTCGGCCGTCGCGACGCTCATGCGCAGCGTCACGTAATCACCCGCAGCATTGGCCTTGGTCGTGACGTCCTTGGCGTCAGCAGTAGCCAGGAACTTCTTCAGCGCTTGCTGGGTCTCGGCGCTGGGCTCGTAGTGGCGCTGCAGCTCTTTCGAGGTCAAGAATTGGCCGTATTGTGGAGACGATACGTCGCTCACAGACCGCACCAGCGCGTCTAATTCTTCGGGAGTCTTGCGCGTCTGCAGCGCCAGTGTGAACGCCACTTGCAGGGCCGGATCGGCGCGCTGCCGACGCACCCACAGTGAGGAATGGGCGCCGTGGACGACACGCGCTGCCGACTGCGGCAGCGGCTGACGACGCGCCTCAACGAGCATCAGAGCCGCTGCGAGTAGGGGGATCAAGGCGCGTAGCTTCACCATCTTCACTGTAGAACGCAGAGCGACGGAGGGGGAGGAGACGGCGACGGGAGATGCAGGATCCTGACACAGCACACAAGAGGAACGGAGGTGAAGCCGTCTGAAGAGGCGAGCGGCTCTTCAAGAAAGGCGCGGTTGTACCGTAAAGTTCATATCTACGGTAATTTATCGGTCTCATTACCGTATCAAATGATGATTCATTACCGTAATTTCCCTGGGTTCAAGCCGTATTTTTCACTGCAACTGAATTCATCTTCTCAGTACATCATCCTCGAATCCAGCCATATCTACTGATTCATCTTCTCGGATAGTGACCAATTATGGGTGCCTCTTTTGGACCCATCGTACTTAGCACTGCCATCATAGTACACCGCACCGCCATCGCCAACAATTCGCTCCATTTTCCCACTCACGGGCAACATCCGAGGCCTAAAGCATCACTACGGAAGTCATGTCGTTCGGAGCTCCTGCAGGCGGCACGCCATACCCCAACCAGAACAACGACTACGACGTGCAGCCCGTGATCCCGGACGGCATCCAGGACTTGTCGTGGTCTCCATCAGCCAACATCCTGGTCGCTGGTAGCTGGGACAATCTCGTGCGCTGCTGGGAAGTGCAGCAGTCGGGCACGCAGTTCCACGCCGCGCCCAAGGCCCAGATCTCGCACGAAGGACCCGTGCTGTGTACAGCGTTCAGCGGCGTACGTTTAGCTCTCGATTGATGACCTTGCGGGGTCGTAGGTATGCGTGGAAGCTGAGATACTGATGATATTGTGTCTCTGTGTGGTATAGGATGGAAGCGCCGTCTTCTCCGGCTCGGCTGACAAGACTGCGAAGATGTGGACGCTGAACGGGCCAGCACAGGGCCAGCAGATCGCACAGGTACGTTTGATTGCCTTGAAAAATGACCGAAAAAGGCTCTAATTCTGATTGTAAATCGTCTTTTAATGGCAGCACGAGGCGCCGATCAAGGGCATTGCCGCCGTGCAGGAGGCGAACTGCGTGGTGACGGGCTCGTGGGACAAGACGGTCAAGTACTGGGACACGCGGTCGCCCACGCCCATGGCGTCCGTGACGCTGTCGGAGCGCTGCTACGCCATGGACGCCAAGTTCCCGCTGCTGGTCGTGGCCACGGCCAACCGCTTCATCGACGTGTACGACATGCGCAAGCCCACGACCGTGTACAAGACGCTGACGTCGAACCTCAAGTACCAGACGCGCACAGTGTCGTGCTTCCCGGACGGCACGGGCTTTGCGATCGGCTCGATCGAAGGCCGCTGCGCGATCATGCACGTGGAAGAGAAAGACAAGAAGAACGACTTTGCGTTCAAGTGCCATCGCGACGGCAACGACATTTACCCAGTCAACAGCATCGCGTTCCACCCGTACGGCACGTTCGCGACCGCCGGCGGCGACGGCACGTATTGCTTCTGGGACAAGGACGCGCGTCAGAAGCTCAAGGCCTTCGCCAAAGTGTACGTCGTGCGGAGGAGGCGTGTGAGGAAGAGAAGGAGGAAGGCAGAAACGGTGCTGACGAATGGATTTGTGTGTGTGTGTGGTACAGTAACCAGGCGATCACGGTGGGCAAGTTCAACGCGCGTGGTGATATTTACGCGTACGGCGTGGCGTACGACTGGTCGAAGGGCGCCGAGCACTACAACCCGGCGCAGATGCCGAGCGTGATCCGTCTGCACAGCGTGAACGACTCGGAGATCAAGCAGCGAAAGAAAGGAGGTCTGACAAGTAGAAACAGCTTCTAGTCCGCCCGCGCTCTCGAGCGTCGTGTCGTGACGTTGGCGTGGCGTGGTGGCGTGACGTGAGGTGCGGTCTTGTGGTGTCGAGGGGGCAAGTGGAACTAATCGCGAACCGCTGGTTGTGTTTTGTGGTGTTTGTTAGTGTAGTCCGGTAAATCGTCGACAAGTGCATCTCTCCCCACGATCTCGAAGAACTGCAGGAACGCGAAGGCAACGAGATCCTCGTCTGTCGGTAGGAACGTTTCAAGAAATTCGAGAAAGGCAACACGCAACCATGTTTTGTTCAACGACTCACTCTGTTCAAGCGTCCAGTTCGTACTGCTGACATCCTGATAGGCGTGATGTGCGTATGAGCTCGTGAATGATGGTGGACAGACAGATCAGTTGCGCAATACGAAGGGATCAACAATGATGACGTTTGAAGAAGGATCCACCACCAGAATCCGCGTGTGGAGGAGATGAGCCGACTGCGATGATGGTGTAGACGAGCAGCGCACAGTCTCATTATCCAACTGACGTCCTCAAGCACACAACCGAAGCCAATGGCCAGAATCGTGGACGACGACGTCGCCAAGCGCATCCGCATCCGCTCGTACGAGCCCTCCGATCACCAGGCCGTGCTCGACATCTACATTCCAGGACTGATGAGCTACGCGGACGTGCCAGGCCAGTCGCGGCCTTTCTGGCAGGCGTACATTGACCACAGTCTCTCCGACGACATGGCCAACATCCACGGCGTGTACTTCAAGCCTGGCGGGCACTTCTGGGTCGCAGTCGTGGACAAGGAACACGCAGACAAAGAAGAGGTTATTGGCATCGTGGGACTCGAGCACACGACGCAGGGTGAAGGCGAGCTTCGTCGCATGTCTGTCAAGCCAGAGTACCGTCGTTATGGCGTGGGCCGCCTGCTCGTGGAGGCGCTGGAGTCGTGGGCGAGAGAAAACGGATTCACGCGAGTGAGTCTGTCGGCCGGGTACGTTCTGGAGAAAGCCCACCGCTTCTACGAGGCGCTTGGGTACAAGAAGTACAAGGACGAAGTGTTCCACGAAGATCCGCTGGTCATCATGGGCCACTTCGAGAAGCGACTCCAGTAGATCGATCTACGGGTATCTACCAAAGTAGACTCGTGCCATTTGCACCTCTTTTTCTACATTGTGAAGTGAGATCTCACCGTGTTGTGGTAGATTGGTTCGACGATTGCAACCGTCGTTTGTTGTTGGCGCACTTGCTTGAAGATCGTGTGGACCGACGACTCTCCACCTTCACAACGCGACCATTACTCAAGCGACCAGCTAGGCGGCAATGCCTCCACACACAGAAGCCGACGGCGTGAATGAGCCAGCGGCTCCACCCCCTAGTAACCAAGCAGCCGAGATCCGCATTCGCTCGTACGATGCCGAGGACTTTGACGCGGTGCGCGATGTGTTCGTCGACGGCATGATCGGCAGCTACTGTCCAGGCACCGAGAACGAAGGGCTGCGCAACTACGTTGCTCGAAGTCTGCAGCAAGACATGGCGGACATCGAAGGCACGTACTTTGGATCGGGTGGACACTTCTGGGTCGCGTCTACTCAAGACGAGGCCGGTGATGATCGCATTGTCGCGACGGTTGCGATCCAAGGAGGCAAGGAAAACAACCGAGGAGAGCTGCGGAGACTCTCAGTCCGCAGTGAGTACCGGCGCCGAGGAATCGGCCAGCAAATGATGCAGCACTTGGAGACCTGGGCTCATGAACAGGGTTTTGCGGCTGTGTTCCTCACGACTGGAAGCGAGATGGTGCCAGCCATCAAACTGTACGAAGAGCAAGGCTACGCGCGCATCAAAAAGGTACCGTCTATCTCCAACCCCACCAAGAAGACGCTGATCACGTTTGAGAAAGTGCTGCTTTGATCGATAAATGAGACTTTGGTGAAGGTCTCACCTCACAGATTTCCATTCAATTTGATATTTGGGAACTCCACACGCCACACAACAATGAATCACTCAGTCTCTACCTCTTAGCAGTAGTAAAAGCCGCCCAGTGGGAAACCCAGACCGCAGCCGCCGCCGTACAGACCGAAGCCGATCGTGTTCCAGTAGCCCAGCGGGTATCGCCAGCCCAAACCCCAGCCAGCTCCCCACAGACCGAATTGCTCCTGCTGGTTCTTGTCCTCCGCCGACGCAGCGTCCCCTTCCTTGCGGTACGCAATCTGAACACGGAACTGCGGCTCGGCGTCCTTGCTCATGTCCACAGCCGACGCTGGCAGCACAGCGTCCGCGACCTTGGACTGACCAGTCATCATGACCTGGTCGTTCTGCGTTGGCTTGACGTTGCTGCGTGAGATCGCAACCTGGTTGTCGCTATTCGCAATGTTCTTGTTGACGGCGGCCGTTGGCTGACGCAGAATGTCCTTGGTACCCACCAGCACCGTGACGCCACGAGGGACCTGCGACTGAATGGCCTGCTCCTCCTCAGTCTCCATCTCACGCTTGCCAGCGTCGTCCACGAAGTCGGCGATGCGCTGGTTGAGCGTCGCGTCGTCGGCGTTCTTGGCGGCCACCACAGCTGACGCCTTGGTCATCAGAGCCGCGTCCGTGTCGCTGGCCGAGACGACACGCATCACGTTCTTGGTGAGCACAGCCGTGGACATGGCCTGCTCATTCTGCTGCGTCTTCATGGCCGTATTCATGACGTCGCGCACCTTCTGACGCATGGCCATGCGGTCGTTCTGCGTGAACACGATGTTGCTGCGTGCGATGAAGACGTTGTTGCCCATGGCGGCCGTGTTCTTGTTGATCAGACCAGTGGCGCGGTTCAGCGTGCTGTGGGACGCGATGCCCACGCTCTTCATGTTGCCGTCCTGCGACTGCGACTGCATCTGCGGCATGGAGGCGCCCATGACGTTGATCTTGGCGTCGTCCATGGCCTTCATGTCCTTGTCCGTCATACTGCGGAGGTTGTTGGCGCCCATGACGTTGATGTCAGCGGCAGAGCACGTGGAGACAGCGACGGCAGCAAACGCGGCGATGATAGCGAACTTCATGGTGGCTTTGGACGTGAGGAACTTGGTGGAGAGGAGAGAAGACTTGAGCTGCTGGCGGGAAAAGGCACAATGATCAACAGCTCCTTCCCGTGGCGGCCGAAGCTCTGGAGCCACGCGTGCGAATCTAGGAAAGTAGGAAACACTGAAATGAATCCGTTTCGTGGAATTTCCCAATCTCTTGCCGGGATTCTCCTTATTCAAAGCCGAATGCTTGTTCCATTGCATCGCTATGTCTGTGGACGTCGTGCTGTCAGCGAAATCGGAAATGAAAGTTGTTGGGATGTGTGACGTGTGGATGATTTGCATGGAATGTGTGACGTGTGACAGAGTAATGTACCTTCCCTATGGTACGATGTACCCGGAATTCAGCACAAGTTCCCTAACGAGAAGGGCAAAGAAGCCCAAACGAAAGGGAACGAGAATCAAATCGCAACATCAATCTGATCAATCAGTCATGGGCGCGTCGTCTTCCAAGGAGAATGAGCCAGCAGCGCTCGAGTTCATCGAGAACACGATCAACACGCATGTCGTGACCATCTTCAGCAAGAGCTACTGCCCGTACTGCGACATGGTACTGTACGCCTTCCATCACTAATCGTACGGACACTCTGAGAGTCTCACGTACTGGATGACGGTCTCCGTTATTCGCTTGCGGTCTCTGTTAGGCCAAGAACGTCATGCGCCAGGCCGGCGTGCCGTACCACGTCGTGGAGCTGGACATGAAGAACGACACGCTGTCGGGATCCGATATCCAGAGCGCGCTCGCAACCAAGACAGGTAAGCTTTTGATGCTAATCAGTCTCGTTGATTGATGGAAATCCTGATGTTGTGGGTGATGTTGGTGTACTGTAGGCCGCCGTACTGTGCCGAACGTGTTCGTGAACAAGGAGTCTGTAGGCGGCGGCACGGACGTGCAGGCGCTGTTCCAGTCGGGCAAGCTCACGGAGATGCTTAAGGCCGCTGGCGTACTCAAGTAGATGAGGGTCACTGTAAGCTCCACGTACATCAGTCAAACGTGGCAGCATCAAGATGAATCAAACAGCCACATGAGGCCCAAGCGCATATTTGATGCTAGTATCTGTCAGGCTCACATGTGCTGTGTATTACGAGAATGGTGTCTGTTGAACAGAACGGTCTCTGTTAAAAGAGGACTGAAGTGGTTGAAGTATCCACACTGTAGTTGTGTCCGTGGCCCCAAATCGATCATGAAGACTGGAGCATCAATCCTCTAGCAGTTGAGCGTACACTCTCGTCAGCCTTCGACATCTTTTGGTGGGTTCCAAACTGCCGTGGACGAGGGTTAACACCTCGTATATTAGATAAATCAGCCCATCGATCAGTGGCGACGCAGGAATTCAACTCATTCGTGGATTTGCGGTCAACGATGCAGAGCTCCTACCCGCAGTCGCTGCGTGAGTTCGACGACTGGGGGCTGACGTACACCGTGGTCTTCGAGAGCTCGCCGCTCGGTCTGAGTCTTTACAAAGTAAAGACAGTGGAACACGAGGTCGAGTATGGTGAACTGTATGACATCGTCGGCCACGCACAGGCGAGCGGTGTGATCCACCAAGGCGACCTTGTGTTCCGAGTCAATGACGCACTCGTGCTGGGGAAGCCGTACGACGAGGTCGTGCGTTTTATCAACGACGATGACTTTCCCAAGACTATCGAATTCGTTCCAAAGAGCCAAGCGTCGCTTGTGTGGCGGCTGAGAAAAGAATTCAACTTGGCCGCTTCGTATAATCCGATCAAGTTTCCTAACTCAAGAACGCCAGAGATAACAGAATCCTACGACGAGGAAGATATGCGAGTTCTCGTTGATCGCAACCAGAACGCAATTGTCAAGAAAGGGCGAGTGCTGATGAAGAGTGGAGACGAAAGTGGTGTCTGGAGACCAAGCTACGCGGTGTTGAGTGTGTCGACGTTCGAGTGGTTCGAGTATGACGAGAGTGGTGTTTCCTTCACGAATCAGGCTCAATTCAAATGCGATCAAGGCAACGCTTGGTCGGTACGAGCCGTTGGGGAGGAGACAAGCGAAAACGGTGGAGCGTCTGCGTGTCAGTTCGAACTCTGCGTGGATCAACAGACACTGTTGCTTCAATTGCTGACTACCACTGCTCGACAGGAGTGGATCGCAGCCATCGAATCCGTTATCACTCTTGCCAGCATCAAGACAAGTGAAGAAGCACAACCTCTTTTCCAAGGGCGTTTGCTCTACGAGCTGCTGAAGGCTGAACGGAGACTGCAAGAGCTGTCGGTCAGTCTGTCCTTCTACGACGCCCAAGAAAAAGCCACGGATACGGCTGCTTCGCCAGCAGATGAAGATCGAGTCCGTTTGGATCAAGAGCTGCTGGTGTACGACACTGTTTTGTTCCTCTATCACGACCTGCCCAACGAACGCGCCAGACAAGATGCTGCATTCGACCTCGAGAACGGCGCCGCCAATGTAGAAGCGCTCAAGGCGATTCGTCGCTGCATGCCCGTCGACGTCAGACAAAAGTTCGAGGCCGAACTGAGATCCACGAAGACACCGAGTGGCCACTTCGTGCCTCGTGGGATGGCGCGGCAGTTCAAGCGAGTCAACCCTGGAGTTGCTGCGCATCGACCCGCACGACGTCGCAAGGATCCATCCAGACGCACTGAAAGAGCTGCAACTGGTAGGTCTCACAATCACAGTGCGACGTGCGTTACATCACCACCTCAAGGCTGTGGGTGCCGAGTGGGAGGCTGACAAGCAGGATCCTCTGAGTGAACGCAAACTCCACTGGTGGAAAGTCACTCGAACAAACAATGCGACGAATCGTGCGAGTCCACAACAGATACATCAAACGGTTCGGATCCGCGTATGACCATCGGTTACAAGCAACGCCCGAGGGCCCTGGTTGTCCATTGGAGGGCAAGCAGTGTTCTTTGCGTGCTGACGTCTCACCGGCTTACTTTGCCATCGACTTGGGCTACCCAGAGGGCGACGTGTATCCAACTGAGACCTTCGACGCAGCGCCTTTGCTCACTCCAGCCCATCCAACTCTGGATGAAGTTGTGGAGCATTTGGAGACACACTACAAGAACACACAGCAAAGCGTGGACGCTCACAGAGCGTACACTATGGCCCGTGAGCTGATTGATGCGGTTGAACGCGTGCAGTTGCAGTGGCTCAAAGCACGGAAGACGGTGGATGGGGACACGACGGATCAAATCAAGCGGGAGGTCGACGAGTTCCACGGTCTCCTCTACAGGAGCAGCGAGGTTGTGAAGGAACTGGATGGTCGATCAAACACAACGGAAGGCGAGGATACGAGATCGTGGATCGAATGCACGTACGCGATCATGGTGTGTGACGTCGTGTCGACTTCTTCGCGGGTTTTGACGAGCGACTCAACGGAATTGACGCAGTTTGAGTGCTCGTCTACGAGAGGAAATGCAGCGAATCCGATTCACTGTGGCAAGATTGCGCATGAACAGCGCAGTGGCAGTGAAGACGCTGGATAGTGAACCACTCATTCACAAGGTCAAGCAGCCTCGAAATCGAATGTGTGCAGATCTGAACCCCGAAAGATGATAGCATGGAGCCATATCAAATACGGTTTAATCAGCGATGTCTTGATGACGGTGGGCGTGTCATTTGCCGGTGTCAACCCTGGCCCACGTCATCCAATTGGTCTTCATCATCAACGGTGGTCTGCCTTTCCTTGGGCTGGATATCACGTCTGCATCATCACCGGTCGTCAGAAAATAGAAGCATTTCATTGGCTGTATACCAGATTTACGGATTTTAATTGACTGAAATAGAACGTTTACGGAGACTTTCCCGAAAACAGACCACGATCAATCAATCAAACGAAGAGCTCTGATCAACTTCCTCTCTGGTCCGACATTTGATCACTTGCTCTTTCACAACGCAGTACAACAACACCCAGCAAACACAACAATGGCGAAGGAGTTCGACGTCGTGGTCTTCGGCGCCACGGGCTTCACGGGCGCGTTGATCGCTCGTTACCTGCTCCAGACATCGGAGACCGACATCAAGTGGGCGATCGCCGCTCGTAACGCCAAGAAGATCGAACAGGTCAAGGACGAGCTCAAGCAGAAGCTGCCGACGGTCTCCGCTGCGACCATTGACGCCGTCCCCGTGCTCGTCGCGGACAGCGCCAATGAGCAGCAGCTCGTGGAGCTGGTCAAGAAGACCAAGGTCGTGCTCACGGTCGTGGGTCCGTACAAGCTGTACGGTGAGCTGCTGGTCAAGGCGTGTGCCGAGAACGGCACCCACTACTGCGATTTGACCGGCGAGATCCTGTGGATCGACTCGATGATGGCCAAGTACGAGGCCGCGGCTCAGAAGTCGGGTGCTGTGCTGGTGAACTGCTGCGGTTTCGAGTCCGTGCCGTCGGATTTCACGACGTTCCTGCTCGTGGACGAGGTGCGCAAGACCAAGAACACGGAGACCTCCAAGGTCACGCTCGCGTTCACGAAGATTGAGGGCGAGGCCAGCGGCGGCACGCTCGCCAGTGTGTTCACGATCCTCGAGACCTCGACGTCGGCGGAGCTGCGCAAGTCGCGCAACCCGTTCCTGCTCACCGATGACAAGACCCGTGCGCAGAAGGAGGCGGCTGGGCTTGTCAAGCCAAACGGATCGTCGCTCGCTGTCAAGAAGGACGCTGATCTGGGCAAGTGGACGTCGTTCTTCGTCGGCGGCTCAGTGAACCAGGCGGTCGTGCACCGCAGCAACCACATGCTCAAGGGCAAGTACGGCGACAAGTTCGTCTACCGCGAGCGCCTCGCGGTCGGCGGCCTTCTTCGCCAGTTGGCAATGACCTTTGGCGTTGTTGTCGGTGGCATTTTGCTGTACTTCAGCTGGACGCGTGCGCTTATCAAGATGGTCGCGCCGAAGCCTGGTGATGGTCCGAGCGAGGAGGTCATGAAGAACGGTTGCTCCGTCGCCAAGGCCGTCGCCTACGACGAGAGCGGCAAGCTCGCGGCTCGTGCTACGACCGTCGGTGCCGGTGACCCTGGCTACGGTATGACCAGCAAAGTGATCGCCGAGTGTGCGATCTGTCTCGCCAAGGGCGAGCTGTCGGCGGATGTCAAGGGCGGCTTCTACACGCCAGCCAGCGCGTTCGGCCACAACCTCGCCAAGCGTCTGAGCGACAAGAAGATCATGACGTTCGACGTGCAGCCAGTGTCCCAGTAAACAGCGACGCATTAAGCGCTTTAATCGCACTATTTTTTTCAACAACAGTAAGGTGACTGCGGTTACGTGGCGTCGATTTCGAGAGCGTTCACGCGACTTGAAGTGAGACCTTTGCCTCAGATGTGTAGCCATCTTCGGCGTCTGATCGGGTCTGAGTCCTCAGACTTCTTCAGTGGTCTTCCCGGCGTCCTTTCTCGCGGCAATGCACTGTGTTTGGCGTCGCTGAGGCATCTCCTGATCATTCCGTTGCGTCATCCCCACTGCAATTCAACCCATTCTGATTGGCGGACACCCACGAGGAAACTAGGAACCCGCATCCAAAATGCGACCACACAACGACGTCTTCAGCGTTCCCTTGCCTTCCATCCCACCCAAGACCACACAGCCAACGCCACGGTCTCACCTCCAGCCATGAAGGTCTCACTTCCAAACTCTCCCAACAGCTAACAACACAGCGCAGCAAATATGGTGGCTGAACACAAGGCCTTCGACACTGTGATCTTCGGCGCGACGGGCTACACTGGCCAGCTCGTGATCGAGTACTTTCTCTCTGAGGCCGAGACCAAGCTGGGTGCCACTGGCTCGCTCAAGTGGGCGATTGCCGGTCGCAATGCGGCCAAGCTTGACCAGGTGAAGCAGACGCTCAAGAAGAAGCTCGAGACGACTGTCAGCGGCGACGTGGTCGACCAAGTGCCCGTGATTGTGGCGGACGGCAACGACCGCGAGTCGATGCTCCAGCTCATCAACTCGACGCGGGTCGTGCTCTCTGTCGCGGGTCCGTACGCGCTTTACAGTGCACTGCTTGTCGAGCTCTGCGCTGAGAACGGCGTCCACTACTGCGACTTGACGGGCGAGATGACCTGGGCCAAGCAGAACGTCGACAAGTTCGAGGCGGCGGCCAAGAAGAGCGGCGCGCGCATTGTTCACTCGTGTGGCTTTGAGGCCGTGCCGTCAGACGTCATGACCTTTTTGCTCGCGGATCTCGTGAACAAGGAGCTCAAGTCCAAGGTCTTACGCGTCAACTTCTTCTGGAAGGAATCGGTCGGCGCCGTCAGCGGCGGCACGTGCATCAGTCTGCTCAACATGCTCGACACGGCTGCACCTGAGGAGCTCAGGGCCATGTCGAACCCGTTCTTCTTCACGTCTCCTACCTATTTGGCTGCGAAGAAGTCACTGGTCGACGCCAACACGTCGACGCTCGCGCTGCCGTACGACCCAGAGATCAAGACCCGCAGTGCGATCTTCATCGGCGCGATGATCAACCAGGCCGTCGTGTTGCGAAGCAACTACCTGCTCGGCGACTACTACGGCCCCAACTTCTCCTACATCGAGCGTCTCGGCCTCGGAAACGCCATGAACTGGGTGCTCGCGATCGTCACGGGCATCGTCGGTGGCCTCGCGTCGTTCAGCTGGACGCGGAAGCTGCTGTGGAAGATCTCGCCTGAGTCTGGCGCTGGTCCTTCCGAGGAGGAGCTCACGAAGGGATACTTCAAGGCAGAGGCCTTCGCGTACGGCGAGGACGGTAAGCTCGCGGCCAAGGGTCAGTCTTCGTGTATGGGCGACCCAGGCTACTTGGTGACCAGCAAGATGATCTCCGAAGTCGCGTTCTGTTTGGCCAAGAACGAGCACGAGGGTGCGCTGGCGGAGGGCGGCTTCCTCACGCCAGCGACGGCCGGCGGCCACTCGCTCGCGAAGAGATTGAACGACAAGAAGCTCATCCACTTCAACGTCCAGCGTGCGTAGATAGATACCAGTGCCCCAAACAGTGATACGTGAGGCTGTTCGTCAACCCCTGGATCCTCAATCTGAGTACCATCCTTCCAGTTCCTACGGGCGAAGCCGTTGCTCCGATCCATGATACTTCCGTCATCGAGCACGAGCCTCATCCGCAAACTCTATCGAACTGCTAATCGCTATTTTTGCACAGAGATCGCAAGGAACACCAGGTCACGACGGTGGACGCTGGCCGGCTATTATAGGAATCAGAGGCAACCACACCCGTCGTCGTTGATGCTCTTCTCTCGTGTGTTCGATCGTCGTCCAAGACAGTGACAAGACCGCAGCTGGCAGAGCGGCTCGTTGGCGCCACCGCCAACCACTCGCTTGGGTTTCGATGCTAAGTCGAGTCCACTCGCTGCTTCCTTCAGTGGTGCTACCGCAAGCACGCGAAGCTACGTCGCACTACCAGCGATGGTCGTTTCTGAAGGTGCTGCTGCTGCTCATCAACATTGTTTCCACCGTCCTGACGCTGGTGACTGGACTGAGCGAGCACCCGATTCTCATCGGGCTCACAGGCCGCTACGGCCGCATCCGTCAGCGGCTCCTGGACGGCTCCATCAACACAAACATCGCGACCAGCGAGTTCTTCCGCATCAACTCGCTGACGCCGCTGACTGAACTCGCCACATTCACGATCATCACGGCACCGCGTCGCGACCACAGCAGCATGGGCCTCAACCGAAGCGTGTGTACCAACATCAACACCAACTCGGCGCCTGTGATGGCCAACAGCTACAACGATTCCTTCGGTGTGGGCCCAAGACGCGTCCAGATCTACTACTACAGCATCTCGGCACCGAGCTGCCGAGTGCTCACAGTGAAACCAGCGTGGCGCGACGAGTGCATCGCTGTAAACAACAACAGCGCCACGCTCTGCTACGAGTCCATCCTGGCGAACTGGGACGTCCACACAGAGGACCGTGAGATCCGCATGCTGGTGGAGAACGACTTCGGTGGCAAGGGCGTGCCGTTCATGCGCTGTATGGGACGCCCACTCGTGCCCATGAACTTCCAGGCCGACCTCTTGGCGTACCAGACGTACTGGTCCGGGTCTGCGTACTACGTGTCGATCCAGACCAGCGACTGTATCGCGGTGCCACTCGTGCGGTCGGACGATCTCAAGTACACGCTGTTTGAATCCACGAACATCGACGAAGGCAACGACAATCTCCAGCTCCTGCCGCCTGGAGGCTGGTTCACGCAGCTTATCTCCGCCTTGCATGGTATTGTGACGTTTGGTATGATCGTACGTGGCATGCTCCTCGCTGTCTTCCAGACGCGGATGGTGGAGTACGTGCCACACGGCGTGCGATACGACAAAGGGCGACGCTGGATGCGGTATATGATGCCGTTTATGCCGCTTGCAGTCCAGTTCAACCCGAACAAACGCGTGGTGATCTCGTTCCGAGGCCGTCTGCTCGTGGCCGCGAACCTATGGATGAACCATTGGCTCTATATGTCGCTCAGCATCCTGACCACGCTGACCAACATCCGCCTGACGTACGTGACGCTGCAGGTCGGGTCGTTCATGCTCAGCAACAAGGTCACACTGAGCAGCTATCTGTACATGTGCAACGCCATCTCGCGCATGACGTGGATCCTGTGCCTCCTGCAAACGCTGACGCGCTTTGGTATGAAGCTGTTCGTGCGGCTGCTACGGTCTCTTCGTTTGATCAGCTACGAGAAGAGAGAGCAGTTCGAGTGGAACATTGACGGCGCCTCCATGTTCATCACCTACAAACTCTACGTCGCATTGCTGTGTACGCTACTGTACACGCTGCTGATGTTCAAGGGCTCACCGTCGTTCATGGTGAAAGCCGAGCCGTTCAAGGTCGGCGTCTACGGTGGCATGCCTCAGATCCCCACGATCTGGGGTAGTGAGATCATGTGTGACTTCGTCTCACTTATGGGCATTCTACTGGTGGCTGGTCAGATCATTGGCTTCGGTCTTCTTCTCACCAAGTACAAGCACGTCGCTAACAACAGCCTCATGCGACTGCTGCAGCGACGCTATGTGATCTGTGGCTGGGACGGTCTCATGGCCGCCGACATGCTCGGGCTCGACGTGGCGGACCCTGAGCTCATGGACGATAGCAAAGCCAACACCAAGGTCAGCGTTGGCACGCTCTTGCAGCTACTGTACCTCTCAGGTCCGAGTGGCTATGTGGACTTGGCAGGCGACTACATCTTCCACGACGGCGGCTTGTCCCAAGACCCAGTCAAGTTCAGGTATCCAGTAGCGGCGGCAATCGAAATGGGCTTGGGCAAGAACAACAGACACGGTTCGGTCATGAGCCAGGGTGTCGTAACCACGACGGAGGCGACGACGACGACAATTCGTCGCATCCCGGTTGCCGCGTCCAAGTGTCGGGATCGAACAGCTAGCAACTCACCTGTTCCTTCTGCTACCAAATACAGCATATTCGACCGCAAACTGCGGATCGCGAGCGAAGGAGATTGGGGCAAATTGATCCTCGTCGACAACGCGAACCCAGGCAGAAGTGTGGTCAACACGACGACGGGCTTGAACGAGTACGAAGTGACGGACGCGCTAGCATCAATCTTGATCACGGACATCAAATGGCTGCTGGGCGATGAAAAGAAGATCCGCATCGAGTGAATGCATCTGAAGAGGAGAATCACACAGACACTTCATGAGGCCTGAGGCCTGCTGAGGTGAGTTCTCCAACGTCGAACGGACGACAAGAGAAGCTCACGTCACGAACTGCAACGTGTGAGCTCGCGCCAAAGAGACGCGCGTCTGGTCCTGATACGTGAGACTTTGCAGACAATTCCGCTCTCTCTACGATATGCAACGCCCAGCGACAATCATGAAACCGAGAGGATCTGAACTTGAAGCAGATATCAGGAAAACCGGATACCGAATATTAATACCAGGAATCGGATCACGTGAGCAAAGTTAAACGGCGGCCTCGTTACCAGAGAGAAGGGCTTTTCGATGACTTGCGTCTTCTTCACAAGCCGATGGTGACGCTTGCTTGACGGCATGATGCAGACGCGCGACACTCAACGGCAATGCTGGTATTACTACTCGACGCACTGCAAGCGGCATGGAACGTTCCGTGCGGTGCACTGATATTACCAATGACGTGGCAATGGCGTCCGGCTCGTAATCTGAGTGATGGTCTTACGTACGTTCTTGAAGTGAGCTTTTCATTCTGTTGGGTGCTTGCAAGTCATTCCCCAATTCGACTTCTGTCTACAACATGGCTCCAACTTCCACCTCCCTGAACGACTCCGCTTCACGCCAGCCAGAAGTCGAACCGACCAAGTGTCCAGTCGGTCACGTGGCAATCAAAGTGCGTTCGTACGAGCCACGTGATCTCCAGGCCGTCGTGGAGGTCTTTTCATCCGGGCTTCTCGAGTACGCGGACCAAGAAGGCCAAGTGAAGCAGCAGTGGGTGGACCACGTCAAGCAGTGCATCAACGCCGACCTCGCGAACATCGACAGCGTGTACTTTGCGTCTGGTGGCCACTTCTGGGTCGCGACTGTTGAAGATCCAAATGGCGATGAGGTCGTCGTGGGCATCGTCGGCCTTGAAGGCAAGCCGAACAGCGAGTGCGAACTGCGTCGCATGTCCGTGAAGACCGAGTACCGTCGCTTTGGCGTCGGCCGCCTGCTCGTGGCCGAGCTGGAGCAGTGGGCTCGGGCCCACGGTCTCACCAAAGTGTTCCTTTCGACGGGAAGTCCAATGGCTCAGGCGCAAAAGTTCTACAAGTCCATCGGCTACGAACACACCAAGACCCAAGTCTACCCGACCGTCGAGATGCTCACGTTTGAAAAGACATTGTAGATGTATTACGCAGTGCACCAACACCTGCAATGGAAAACGTGCGTCCTACATAAAGTGGAACTGCAACCACTTAAGCGGTAGCGTTCTTGGTTTTCTTGTGGTGAACCTTGATGTTCACGCGCACCTTTTGCTCTGGCTCTGCGTCCTTGCTCTTCTGGTGGTGAGCCACGTGCTTAGCTTCGTGCTTGGTGATCTTCAAGTGCTTGTGGTGGTGCTTCGCAGCCTTGCTCAATACACCGGAACGCGCTCCAGGGGTCTTGGTGGCCGTGCCCTTGCCACTCTTGAGCCAGCACGTGCCGCCGTTGAAGTTGCTCCAGGTGTACGCAAAGCATGAAGGCTTGGCACCGCACAACTGGCAACAGTCCTCGGCCTTGGCTGCTGGCGAACTACCCACGTCGGTTCCGCTGTAATCGACATTCTCCTCGATGGCTCCGCACGTGGAGACCTGGAGGACCGCCGCCGTCACGCCGTTGCTCTGCGTGAAGCGGCCATCGGCGCTCTTCAGCCAGCAAGTTCCACCGTTAAAGTTGGACCACGAGAACGCGCCACAACCAGACTTGGCCTGACAAATAGCGCAGCAGTTCGCTGGTGCGCTGGCCACAGCGCTACCCACATCGGCGCCAGTGAAGTCGCTGTTCGCCTGCAGGACGGGGCACGACGTGACCGTCTTTCCACCACTCGGAGGCGGCGTCGCTGGAGTCGTTGAGGAGACGTAGCCCGAGGTGGAGGCGCTGTTGGATGTCGTAGCTCCCTTGCCGCTCTTCAACCAACACGTGCCGCCCTCGTGCGACGTCCAGGTCCAGGCACGACATCCATTCTGAGCCGCACAGGCTCCACAACATCCGTCGGAGCTGGAACGCTTGACGTTTGCCACGTCGTTGCCAGTGTAGTCCGTCGCCTTGTCGATCTTGTAAGCGTCGCATCCACCTGCAGGCGGTGGCGTAGCTGGCGTCGACGAAATGTAGCCGGACGTCGACGCGCTGTTCGACGTCGTAGCTCCCTTTCCATTCTTCAGCCAGCACGTGCCACCGTCGTGAGCTGTCCACGTCCACGCGCGGCAGCCGTTCGTGCCACTGCAGAACGAGCAGCAGCCGTCCGAGCTGGAGCTCTTGGCGTTTCCGACGTCGTTGCCGGTGTAATCCGTCGCCTTATCAATCTTGTAAGCGTCGCAGCCTCCGCTTGGTGGCGATGGAGGTGGGTTTGGGTTTGAGCCGCCACTGGCGATTGCGCCCTTCACGATGTTACCCACTTCACGACCGATGTACATGATGAAACCGTACGGGTTCACCGTACCGTCACGCATGGCGCTGGCGTCCGAGACGTAGATGTTCGACGTACCCACGACGCGCAGCTTGTCGTCAGCGCAACGGTTGCGGTCGTTGCTGTCCTTGGACACGTAGCACGAGCCGCCGAAATGGTTGGACACGGAGCCGCGGTTGCCCTTGACCCAGTCGTTGAGACTCTGCTGCGCGCTCTTCACAAAGCCCGCGCCTTCCTGCTGCAGCAAGCCCACAACCTTCGCGGAGAAGTCCTGAAGCGCAGCAAGGTCTCGGCCCGTCGACATGTACAGCGAGTCACCGGTGAATGCACGGTACTTGCCCGTGTTGACGTCGAACGACGTGTAGTCGCGCGACTCCGGATTGTTGATCAGCATGAGCGTACCGAACGCCTTGTCATTGTTGGTGGCGTCGTTGAAGCCGCTCGCGTGGACCGAGAGTTGGAACTCGTACAAACGACCCTGGATGATGTAGTTGTCGTACGCGATGAGCACCGGGCCAGACGTCGTGAGCTCACCCTTGCGGCCGTTAAGGTAGTCCTGCTGCATGGATCCCGACGGGCTTGAGCCGAACTTGAACGCGCGCATCTGGTTGTGCGTGAACGAGCCGAGCGCGAGCGTGGTGTCAAACAGGTTCTTGCCGACGTTCTCGTTGACCACCCAGCCGTCGCCGTTGTTGCCGGCGTTGGCGCGGATGCCCTGGAACTTGGCGTCTCCGTTGTTCTTGAGCCCATTGAGCTGACCGCTTGGACCGATGCCACTCTGGATCAGCACCTTCGGTGTGCCCAGCGCACCAGCAGCCATCACGACCGAACCACGGCCGCTGATCGCGACTTCCTGATTGTCGTTGTACACGACGCTGGTCGCCTCACCACGCGTGTGCTTGATGTAGCTCACGCGCGCCCCCGTGCGAAGCACGACATTGTTGCGCGACTGCATCTTGCCCCAACACGTCTTTGCAGGTGAGTCGCGCATGCCGCCCTTGATCGCAAACGGCGCGTGGCCATAGGTCTTGGGCTTGTTGTTACGCGCCTCCGCGCTGTTGATCGACTTCTCGTTGTAGCCACCACGCTTGAGCGCACGCGACACGATGTCGTACGCCTCCTGCAGGTAGCGTTTGCCGTCGGTCGATGGCAAATCCGTCCAGCCGAACACGTCGCTCTCCATCTCATCGAAGCGCTGGTTCACGTGGGCGGCATCAAAAGGCCACTGCGAGTTGGAAACGTACGCGTCCGGCACACGGAAGTAGAGAGCGGCGTTCACGGACGAGCAGCCGCCGACCATCTGCGCCAGGAAGAGTTTGCGGTCGTCCACGTAGTTGATCGTGTACTCGCTGTTGGCAGGCGAGAAGATGTTGGCGTCGTGTGAGTACTCGCCTGGGACGTCCCACACAGTGAGCGCCGCTGGCTTGAGCCAGTCCGACGTGCGTGGGTTGCCCGTGGCCGCGAGCGACGAGCCTCCGGCTTCAAGCACGAGCACGCGGACGGATGGATCACGAGAGAGGAACTCGGCGGCGAGAAGACCGCCAGGACCAGAGCCAACAACAACGACGTCGAACGTGTCGAGCGAGAAGACTGGCGCCGACATCAGAGCCGCACACAGCGCGAGGAGACGCGCGCCGATCATGGTGACGAGGCTGCTGTCTAGTGCGAGGAAGACGGAGGATTCGGAAATGGACGAGGAAGAAGAGAGCGGCGAGGGCGAGAGCGAGGCTCTGCCGTGGCCAGTTACAGACGCAGGTGCGCCATTGTTGCGCCTGGGCGGATGCGGCCAGTTTGATTGTGCCTTCTGATTGTGGAGTGGAAGGGCTCAGGAGATGAGTACCAAAACAAGGTAGATCAGTTGAGGACATGATAATTGAAACAAGTTGTAGTACCCTGTTTTGGTACATAGGAAGTGGCTACACTGGGTGTCATCAGCTCTGTTCACCACCACCTGTTGACCAAAATGGGATCAAAACAAGTCGTGTTGAAAGGGAAATCAGGTTGCATTTGGTGTCGGAAGACGGTGTTTCCACAATGACTCAGATCACCGTGCTCTGCTAAATTGGATTTTGCAGCTGCACAGCAACTCCTCATTATTTACGGGATGGACAACACTTCACGAAAAATTGGATGTATGTTGACATCAACTCGTGGACACTGCGGCAGAACCTCGCCTGGGCTTCTCCGACGCACGAGCTGCTTGCATTCGGCGCAGCGCACTCCCCATACTGCGCCCTATGTGGCTCCAATGTTTCCGGGACAATCCACCAACAATCGGCAATCGCACTAATGCCATCCATTTCCATCAATCACAACATTCCACCGCCCCCCACACTCCCCATCAGCCAAAGACAGACTGTCATCAGCCATCTTCCCCCACAGACACACACAGAAACACACGCACAAGAAGTAGAAGCCACTATGTCCACGAAGCTGACGGTGCGCTGTATGGTTGTGGGCACGCCCCACGTGTAGGTGAAGGGCACCGATGACGCGTCGATCTTCAAGCTCCTCGTCGAGACAAGCACCACCTCGAGTACACGCCGATACTGTTCCAGGTGTAACTCGCCAAGCCCGGCGACGAAACGCGAGACCCGTGGCTCATGGTCACACACAAGGACTACGCGGCACTGGAGCGCGGTAACGCACGCGTTCAAGAAGAGTACATGAACGAGCACACGCATATACGGGGGGAGGGGGGGGAGGGGCACTTCGTGTGTCGCTTTATCCGTCACCAGCCGATGCCGACAAGCACGTGATCTACATGCTGGTGCGCTTCTCCACGGACGAGGAGCGAACGCGATGGGACTGGGTCGTTCGCAACCAGAAGCCCGAGGTGCATTCTGTGTTGCGTTGAGAAGGAGGTTGATTGATGCCTATGTTGTTGTGACTGACCACCAGCGTGCATGCGTGTTTGCTTTAGTGCGACGAACGCCATCGCCAACTCCAGAGACATCGTTTATTGATCGGACGGCTATGGAATTCCGCCACGTCATGCGGAGCATTGATGGCAACGGACGAGATCGCGACAAAGAAGAAGGAGGAGGAGTTTGGTAGCCTACCAAACTACTAACTACTCCTACTTCTTTATGAATGGTAGGTGCTGCCGCAAACAAGATATGTAATGGATTATGGTAATCCAGCGACTTCAATCAGTTTCAAGAGTGTCAGTCATCTCCCTTTCTGCGTTTATAAATCCATTGCTTCCCAGCACAATAATTCGCAAAAAGGATATGATTGGTCCAAATTGGACACAAGCGGAGGTGAAGATGCTCCACATCCTCGAACAAGGAGAAGAAGCAAATTTCGGCACCAACATGGAGGTGGATCTCGATGGTTTCCCCGGGCTCTATTGACACGCGAACTCCTCACATTCAACGCAGGGTACCCCACAAGCCAACGCGACAGCGTCACCAGCCTCCTCTGCGGCCCACGTGGACGGTTCCGGTGCGTACGATTGCCACCAGTCGGCGGTTTCCGTTGACTACATAACCCGCGAAGACCACGCGTCGTTCACGTCCGTGGACGCTATGAAGCCGAGACAGTCGAGGCCCTGTAATTGCGCTGGTGCATGGGTATGAGGGAAAGAGTTCGTGACGTGTGCGCGGTCTTTGTCTCTGATTTGGGAAGAGTTGGTCATTGACTTTCCACGTGAAGTTCGAATTCGGATGGACGAGTTGCACTCAATACCGTACAGTACCACGCCGTGCCTCCGATGGGGAAACCCAAGATCATCACTGGAGATTACAGCGAAGAACCGTAATCCGGACAGGCCGCTGTGATGTGCAGTCAGTCATCCGTGTCACGAGGACGGAGTCACGACTCGTGATGCGAGGCTCGTCTGTAGCGGAAGCTACAGAGTATTCCCCTCCACTGGAGGCTCCAGCCTCAGAGGATCGTTGCGTATAACGGTCCACGGCGACTGCTGTGCTCCGTCACGAACCCCTGGTGTTGCCGGCAGTTCGAATTTTCCCGTGGGGACCGCACAAGCTACTCGACCACTCATCAAGTACTGCATTCGAGACGATTCGACTGAAGGCCAAGACCCAGTATGATTTGGAGTCGCGTGGCCGCTATTGTGACTGCCGGCCTTACGGCGGCGGCCCAAGCAACGGACGTGCTCCACAACGGTGCGTGGAGCGACGGCCTGAACTGCATCGACCATGCGTTGAATGCCGACTACGCGTACGTGTACCACTGCCATGGCCAGCCCAACCAGCAATGGAGTCTGACGACCGACGACCAGCTTCGCACGGCCCAAGGTAACTGCATGGAGGTGTTCGACGACAACGAACGTGTCGCAATCGTGCCGTGCGATGCAGGCCGACGCCAGAGATGGTACGCGAGTGACGGTCTCATCAAGCCGCAGGGCTTT
>JAADWY010000336.1:0-33174 GCA_023336355.1 Pythium dissotocum | reverse complement strand
TTATGTGCATGTTCGCGTGCTCGCAGCTCTTAGGTTCGTTAAATCGCGCCCAATAGACTCCACCTTGATTGATTGATTGATAATCCAGCCAAGCTTTGTTTGCTTGCCAGTTGGTCTCACGTGGGTAACTTACTTAAATAAGACAGTACCTACGCTTGCTACGCTTGCCTGGCGAGGGGTGCATGATGATTGGCTGGTTTGGTGGAAGCTGATTCACACGCCGAGTTGCAGTGGATGAGCGACGTCATGGTCCCTTCTCATACTGTTGTACAATGTGGTGTGAACAGTCGAAGATCATGGAGTATTGTACTGTAGGTGCTGGCCATCACTGCCATCAAGTCGTGTCGTTCCCGAGTTGAACATGAAAGCAGCCGAAATTTCACCTTTCGATACTGTACTGAGGAGTGTACGGTAAGGAGAATAAATCACCTGCAGACTTGAATCTACAGTACTGTCAAAAGTTTACCCACGTGCGAAGACAGTGGAAGTTGGGCTATTGCGCCTGCACCCTCGTCAGTTAGCTCCAGGTTTCTTCTCGCATTGCTCGAAGATCTTGCGCTTCAGAGTGCATGAGGCAACGGAGTCGCCCTGGACGGCATTCTTGCGGCGTAATGAGATGCAAATTTCGAGCTGGATTGGCTGCGCTGATTTAGAACGACGGTTCCTACGCAAATGACGGAAAATATAGAGGCGTATGCGGGCTTACTGAGGATGGTCTTTCCCAATGCATCGGCAGCGTTACTATACAGTATATGGAATCGACGCCAAAAAAGAGCAGGTCAATGCTCGCTTAGAATTCATCGATGCTTGTGTGTGGAGCCGAACTTGTATGATGTAAAGATTCCAAGCAACGAAAAATGGACATTAACAATTCAAGCTTCACGTGCCTGGACCGACAGCGTTGTGGCAGTCTCCTCCATGCAGTTTTCTCGAAGAACTATTGACGCTAGCCCTTGACCGCCTGGTCGCTTCTGGTGCCTTGCACCGTTATCGATATGTACACTCGATCAGACGCAGTCGAAGCCTCGCGAGAAAGCTGTTTGTGGCAATCGTGTTGAGGTGTGAACTCGATCCGCTGGCACGGCTTCCCAGATCTCTCGTCGGTACAGTCCTGCGGCGTCTGCTAGAAGATGGCATCCTCATTCACTCTGTCAGCACCGGATTATCGTATTCATGACCGAACAGTTCGGACATCGGACCTACCGTTCGTTGTAGAAGCTGACGCGGTCGTTGGTGCTGCCGACGCAGCGTAGGAATTCGAGGATGGAGGGGACGTATGTTCAGAAGATGAGGCAGCGACAGAAGGTGGCTTGATGGTCGCCCCTCGCTTCCATCGTTCGATCTTCTGACGGTACTTTTGTGCGTGGGTCATCGTCTGACGCGTCGTGCGTGACCCCACATGCGCTGCGATCGCCTTCCACGGTCCCGACGGGAAGATCTCCATAGCCTGAAGAAATCGGTCGTGCTCTTCATGCGACCACGGTCTTCCCTGTCGTCTGGTAGGACCCTTGGACGGCGGTGCATTCGGAGCCAAACGGATCAACCGAGCGTCGTCATTTCGGCTCTCGTCTTCGAGAAACGCGCCTTGGACGCGATCAGTGATTGTCATACGCGTTCTTGGTACTGTGGATCAGATTGTAAGCAGTCATGCAGCAGGAAGGATTGGACTCTACGGTACAGTTAAGCCATGCGAGGAAATGGGTCATCAAAGCGAAAGTTGATCTGAACAGTAGATGAGACTGGTTAGTAGCCATTGTGTACCCACGGCCGGTCGTCTTTCCTGGCGGTCGGGACTCCGACTTGCTGCATGGGATCGTCAACTACTGATATAAGCGCCACTGCTCCTTCGTTCACGCACGCCGTCAAGTTGATGACGGAGATTATCATATCAAGGCTTGGAAGGGCAAGGGAGCAGGGTTCCAGTTTGGCGGGATGCTTTTCTTTTCTTTCTGGAAATCCACCTTTTGAAACTCCACCTGGTTTTCCTAAAATTTTCAAAGATGAGTTGACAGTTTGGCTCCAATGTGTGCATAAACCAGCCTGAATCGATCGCTCCAAATCTACATTCCAACTCGTGTATAAAAGAACCACCATCGATTGCCTAAAAAAAAACCCATCAGCAAAGCACATCAATCGTCGACAGAACGACATTTGATTTGACTTTGAGACTGGAGGATCTGAGTGGCAGTAGTCGACTTGCCCACTAGAGCAACCACCGATTTGTAGTTACTTTGTAGTTTGTTCTGCACGCCACTCCATCAGATTTGCGGTCTCGGGCTCTTGTCAAGAGCATTTGACGTCGTAAGAAAGAGCAGGGCTCTGAGCATTCTTCCCCTTCTGTCATTCGCGTCGTCTCTTTAGGAAGACTGAGATATTATGGTCCGCGGAGTGCATGTGGAGAATGCTGGTAAACCTGCAGAACCTAAGCGGATTCCTTTGAAAATTACGTCCATGGGCAAATCCAGCACTGTGCAGCCCCCAGAACCGTACTGTACGGTACGCCCTAACTCCCAGTCGCACCATTCGTTTGCGTCCGTTGGAGGAGCGATGCAAACGTCAACGTTGTTTTCCTGAGATGTGGTCAGAACGTTCGCACGGCTTCGTACCGCCACTTCAACGACACTTTCTCGACTGGATTCTATCAGCTTGGTGAAATATTCAAATGCTGCCTCTCGGTTGATACAATTCTCGGATCCTTCTACCAACTTCACAGCAGCCTCACGTTGCTAGAATGGCGTGGGGGCAATAGCAAGAGCCAACACGATGTGGGAATACAGTGGTAGGAATGGAAACAATGATAGTGAAGATCAAGAAATATCTATTGATCGGCCGTGCTACTAAGCTCGGAATGGTAGACGACAGCATATATATACATGCAGCAAAGGCTCTTGGGTGATCACACGAAAGCTGCGAAGTCTGCGAAACCTAATGGCTGATGCGCACCAAACGCAACCAGCGTTTCCGAAAACTTGACTGGCTGGCAATCGCTGAGTAGCGAAACCATGCTGTCGTCGCCGTCGGTCTCGTCGAGGATATTCTGCAACACCTCCCAGAACATGGCGTCCTCATTTGCCTCGTCGACAGCGACGTTGATTTCGTGTGGTGCTGCTGGTGATACTGGTGGCGTCTCAGTCTTTGCCGCGGTTGCTCGAGTCGCAGACGGCTTGATGGTCGCGCCGCGCTTCCAGCGGGCGATCTTCTGGCGGTACTTCTGTGCGTGGGTCATCGTCTGACGCGTAGTACGCGTGCCAACATGCGCCGCAATGCTCTTCCATGGGCCGGACGGGAAGATTTCCATAGCCTGAAGAAATCGATCGTGCTCTTCGTTCGTCCATGGACTGCCTTGTCGCTTGGTAGGACCCTTGGAAGGCGGCGCATTGGGAGCCAAGCGGATCAGCTGAGCGTCGGACTCGTGGTCGAAGAAGGCGCCTTGAACTCGGTTGGTGATGGTCATGGTGCTCGTTGGGCTTTGGATGAAAAAATGATAATGACGGTCTCAGCTTGGCGTGGACTGGAAGCAGTGCCGCTGGGTCCTGGCCAATGGCAACTTTGACGACAGGTGTACAAGCGTACTCACGGTCGAGCACTCGTGAAAACGGTGATTCCAGTGACGGTTTTCTGTGCGCATTTTTATACCATGGTGGTTGTTGGCTTGTAAATCCAGTTGGTGGACTCCGCTTCCACAAAAGCTCCGGAGTCAAGTCGGCGCGCCGTCCTCGGCCGCTGCAACTGTCTCATTCAGGGGGCGTGATATCAACAGGCAGCCAGCACTCCGCTAGCAACAGGCAGAGCATCCTTGCACAAGGGACGGGGCATACCATCTTGCAATGAACTGGTTCAGTGTACCATGAATGTGGTACGCGTTGGAGATGTAATGAAATAGAAAGTCTGAAGTCTCTACGAACAAACGCGACATGCCGTCATTGGCACCGCCATGTTCGGACGTTAAAAGGCCTCGCGGTTTGCCCTCCTCCTATGCCAAGCATTCCACCCCACTGGCCGTTGATACACTGGCATCTCGAAGACATTACTCAGAGGCATGCTTTGCACTCATCCATACTGTTCCACTTCCTTGTGGAGGAGAATATATAGGTACTGAGGGAGCGCGTATTCGTCTCCACTAGTCGTGAAGAGCATCGAGGTGCAGACCGCCGTACATCATGTTACGGCCCAGTAGCATAGTATACCTGGCGCTAGCGCGAATATACGTGCATGCCTTCGTCAGGAGGCTTGGCTGACAGCGTGGTCGTACCGTCCTGGATTGTGTTAGGTCTGGACACGACGTCATGTGTCCATCGCCATATTTGCTGCTGTGTCCGCCATGGAGTTGAGAGATTGTGACCGCCATGCCATGCGTGTGCGATTGGACTGGTCACTAGTGAACTCAGTCAGAGATCCGTCGTGTGTTTGGCGAGCCGATATATAGTGGTGTTGGTTGGTGCGCGGCGTCCATGGCATAGTTAGGTGACGTGTATGTGTGTGTTCTCCAGCGCGAGTCGCCAACGCCCCCTTCTCCACAAAGTCAAAGGCCTCCGTCACTCTGGGTGGGACCGCGCCAACAACAGTCGCGGCTACCCATACTGGAAGTGCTCTGGAGCCAACTGCGGAGCGGCTGGGCCAGACTAAGGGTCACCACAGCCTCAACGGTGGACGAGCTCTGTGCGGCCGTGTTCTCCTTGCGCCTGCGGCAAACGCCAGCAGCGGCGTGGGCCGTGCTCGGGCTGGATAGCGTCGATAACGAACTCATCCCGGTGGTCCATGCTGTGATAGCTACGACCTGGCAGCAACAGATCCTTGGACGCTTCGAACAGATCTGGCGATGGCGCCATGGCGTGAGTGATGAAGCTCTCCCATGGACGGCGGCGGTTGCCAGCTCAGCCCTTCGCGGCTCAGTGAGGCGGGCATTTCATTAGGCGGCTACCTCGCTGCCTGAGCTCAGCAAGTTCGAGCGCCCCCTTCGGTGACTCCATGGCCTCGAGCACCAGCAGCTGGGCGAAAAGCCGAGGAAATCAATGGCTTGGGTTCGCGCTCCACCGCCGACTACAGTCCCTCATGGTCATTGGCGACACCGCCATGATCATCGCCCAGCTCGTGACCACCGCGCTAGAGAGTCCCGCGCCTCCGATCCCGGTATGGCGAAGCTCGAATCCTGGTGCGGCAAATCTGGCCACGGACTCCAGGTCCAGTGTCCAAATGCTGGACCCTCTCGATCGCTCCTATTGGAGTGAGTGGGTGTCGTACCTTCGTGAGGGCGTTGCTCAGTGGAAGGCCTCCACTCTTCCAGGCCTGACTAGCGCACGTTAGTCTCCCTAATAGCTGTAGATGTTCGCAAAAAGACGTAACTGAATAGACTTCAATTTCGAGCAAGCAGTCCCGTGGCGTGACTGTTATCATGAAGTCGAGACGGTGGGTATTTAACCGGCGTGGACTTTACCAAATCGACGCTTCGATAGCTCAGTTGGGAGAGCGTCAGACTGAAGATCTGAAGGTCCCTGGTTCGGTCCCGGGTCGAAGCATCGAGCAAATCATTAGGTAGACAGTGTGCAGGCCGTCCGAGGAGCTCTCTAGCAATTAGGGTACAATAATTGCGCTCAATAGTCTCCACATTCATCATCATCATCATCACATTACCAAATCACAGCCGCACCGTGGCTGTGCCATTGATCCTGAGAATCCTAGAGGTACGTTTCACAGCGGGAACTTCGTCTCCACTGTCTACTCCTTGGGAACTTCACACCTTTGCAAGTTGGAGAGAGCGTGCTGGCATAGTCCTACAAAGGTACCAGCCTACTCTGATTATACAGTGCATGCTCTAGTATGAATGTCTTGGTATTTGCAAGGCTGATAGACAATTTCGTTGCCGTCTCATGTTCGGCCGGCAGAGCGAACGGAAACTCTGACTGGCATAGCTCATTCACGGCATTTTCGAAGTGGTCACAGTTGGAGAAATTAGCTTAACTCAGTGCGCCCTTCGTCATTTAACTGAGTGTACCAGCCACGAGTGTGTGGGAGCCAACTCCACATCGCCACACACCCCACCTACGACTGCACAGTATCACTCCTGGGTCTTCTGCCCGCCTCGACTTTGTTCCAATAGACTTGTCTTCACTATGCCTGCCTGTTGCTAGCGGAGTGCTGCCTGTTGATATCACGCCCCCTCATCCAGTCTGACAGGTGCTGAGCTACAGTCAAAAGTGCAGTAACGTTACAGTGCCAATAAACCGTTGTTCACTCCCTTGCAGGCGTCAACGATTAGTGCTGCTCTGATTGTTGACGGACGGACTTAATGGGAGAAGTTTTTGTCTCTGGAAATGGTAATGCTGACCCTTCGAGTCACCTTCTTTTCAAAACAAAATGATTTTCCCTTGCATGCAAATCCGAATTCCGCGGTCAAATTCGTGACGCATGCACCTGTAGTGAATGAGAAAATTTGCGCAACAGCAACTGAGGTACAGTACTTTGCAGTTGACTGAAATACCACCGTACTGTACTCTACAGCTGCCCATGTCAAATGCAATAAACGCAGTCAGATCAGCTTTCCTCTTCAGCAGGACGAATCAATCGCGAAACGAAAGTGACAGTTTACAGGTGGCGTGCTCTATGAACTCTATGCGTGCCGTACAGCAAAAACAGAATCCGACCCGCAACATTTGGTTGCGGTAGAGGACTATGTATTCCATTGCATACTGCCTGTCCATGTGATAAATGCTCACAGTGATCTCCAGGCGTGAATCGACCTGCCTGGGCAATACAACTTCGAATAGCTGAACTGTTCCCTGGATTCCTCGCGCTTTCAAAATTTTGGACAAACTATCCTATTCTATCCCACATATCCTTCAAACTCGCCGCCCCTCCGTCTATGTTTCCAGTTCTTGCACGGGCGCCAACTCTCACGGCAACTGTTGCATGGTGAGGCGCGTCATGTTCGCATGTCGGACTAGGCTTCTGTTGTGGACTGCCGGCTTGTGCCGAAGTGTCCAAGCCTGGCGTCCAGTGTGTGTGTGCACTGTCAAGTGGCCGAGAGGCACTTGACTACAGATGTGTCTGGGTCCGCGACTGAGTCAGGAAAGCTGCGCAAACCCAAGCATAGAAACGCGTATATTGGTGCTGACTGTTGCGTCCGTCATTGCCACCTGGCAGTCCAGTCCAGATGCTGTGTTGTTGGGTCTTGGCTCAACTTCCAGACTTTCATCCTGTGGAGCATCCTATGGAATTCTCAAACGGAAGTTGCCGTTTGCGGAGTGATTGTGCAGAGCGATTGTAAAAATCACGAAAACGAACCGAAAAATATGGATCTGGCTTGTCGATCCGCCGTCGTCGCGTGCCAACGCAAGACTCCCTCATCAAGCTCGTTATTTGCTACACTATGTTGTACTCCTGAGTCAGGAGTCCTGACCGTTCAATGTGTTCTATGATGTTCGCCCGCATTGTCAGTTGTGGTCGGTCCAGTCGCACCAAATGCACAATGCCGTGCTGGTACTTCAAGAATCCAACACAAAATACGATCTCCCAAAAATTCCCCACTGGATTCTGGCGTCGGCGCGAAAGATTCAAGAGCCTCCTCGACAAGACTGTTGGTCGGCCGCTTCTCTTGGCGTTGTGTACCTTAGCGCAGACACTATCACCGTGCCTGCAGCCTTTCTCGCCCTTCTACCGGTACTGTTGGTCAACGTACTACAGTACCGTCCTGGTAGTCGGATGGTTCCGTTTCCCACCTCGTGGGCATCGTGTAATCCATCGAATCAAGACACATTATGGACGTTAGTTGGGTTTCAGAATGGCTAGTGCAGATATATTGAGGGGGACTGTGCTTCTAAGCACGGTATGGTAGACGACAACGTTGCGCAGTGGGAGATCCACGTATTCGCGACTGCATGCATGAATGAGGATCTGATCTGCCTCACACCACCGCACCAAACTCGTTGTACCCGTGGTCCATAGTCCCGTAAGCAAAGTAGTTGACTGGTGCTGCGGCGGCAAATGCATTCGGTGTCTGCATCTTATACTGCACTGGCTGCGAGTCGTGGAGAAGTGAGACCATGCTGTCCTCGAACTGCTCGTCGTCACTCTCCTCCAGAATATCATGCAGGATCTTCCAGAACATAGCATCTTCATGCGCGTCTTCCTTCATGAACTCGACTTCATCCGTCGCCTGCGGAGACGCCGGTCGCGTCTTGCAAGCAGTCGCAGTCGAAGCCACTGGCGAGGCCACTGGAGCCGCTGGCTTGATGGTCGCGCCGCGCTTCCAGCGCTCAATCTTCTGGCGGTACTTCTGTGCGTGGGTCATGGTCTGACGCGTCGTACGCGTGCCAACATGCGCAGCGATCTCCTTCCACGGTCCTGATGGGAAGATCTCCATTGCGTGGAGGAAGCGGTCGTGCTCTTCATTTGTCCACGGTCGTCCCTGTCGCTTGGTAGGACCCTTGGAAGGCGGCGCATTTGGCGCCAAGCGGATCAGACGCGCATCATCGGTCGAGTCCGACTCGCTGTCGAAGAAGGCGCCCTGCACGCGGTTGGTAATCGTCATAGTTGTTGCTGTGGTGGTGGTGGTGGTAGTGGTTGAGCTAGTGCGTTGATAGCTGCAGAATGGGAACTGGGTTGAGTGATGCAAGCAGCGGGAGTTGGCGTCCATTCGACGTCACCGTCATTCACTCCGTTGACGAGGTGTTGGTTGTTTGATGGTGATACCGTGGTTGTAGGTGA
Source organism: Pythium dissotocum (assembly GCA_023336355.1). Taxonomy (NCBI): domain Eukaryota; phylum Oomycota; class Peronosporomycetes; order Pythiales; family Pythiaceae; genus Pythium; species Pythium dissotocum. The sequence goes on along the minus strand of JAADWY010000336.1, from coordinate 24,471 downwards.
GACTTGTCCATGTCTGGATCTCTGGATCTCTGTGCTGTCGTTTCGATCGACGGTCTCCGCTGTGAATCCAGTTGATTCCTCTTGACCAATGCACACGCAACGTCGTCACAGCAGTGCTGAGCTACTGAGATAGCGATAATTGCCCTAATGTTCACTGCAGGCCGCCGCGTGATGACGGCGATGATGGTATCATCCGGTGCGGGGACAGTGGGACCAAGCACGACTGAGGTGGGATCGGTGATCGAAACGATCACCTTGTTTTGGTTTTTGAGGAAGGTGATACCCTGAAATGGGATTTTTGTGAGTTGAACGACTTTCGCTTGCAGAGATCGCGTCTGGGTCCATCACCCTAAAGTCACGGCAACTTTCTTTGACCGATTGTACATACGCACACTCGATGCATTCCTTCGTATGTACTGCAACATGTAAAGTATTGGCACGGCACCTAGTAAAACCTGCACCGGATGCTAGGACTTACTCACAGGGCTTTCCAAGATGTGATCGCTTGGCGGCAGAGTCTTGATGGCTTCCACGCTCAGTTTGCCGCTGACTCAGCACTGCTGAGTCCTCATCGGTTTGATATCAGGCTGGAATTACCAGCGTGTCTGCTCAGACTTCAGCCGTGTTGTCGTGGTTGCTGAAGCGCAACCATCGCGGTCTTCTGGACAGACGCACCGGATCTTTCGTTCTAAAAATTTTCGGATGCCTTCTGTCGGACACAGTCGGAGCAACGACACGTGCTGCATACTTCGTTCCACTGCCCAACTGAGATTCCAGGCAATGCTCAAGTCAATCGATCTCCAAGCAGGAGGACTCAGAGTACTGTAAGAGCTTGCTCACTGCGCGAGTGAACAACGCATGCACTTCCGCCTATGTCTCCTCTCTGGAACAAACAATCCAGCAGATTTTTTGGCCTATGGAATCGTTTGATATCGTACGAAATCGTTTGTCGAAGCGCTGCACTGCATGTCACGCCGAAGCAACGACATCGCGGATGATGCGACCTCCCAACAGCGAAGGTCTCACCAAATGTCGAAGCTAGCTTGACAATACTGTACTGTTCGACACCTACAACGACCTATGAGCACAGCCACCAGGTAACGCATTCCATAGATCGCCTCATGAGTTTCTAGTCATTGTGCAGTGCTGGATCGGCACCGAGAAACACATCGGAGAAGCACCGAAGAGACTCATGGAGACGTCGCTTTGCATGTGACTGCCAGCAGCCAGCAAGCCACCAGCAGCCCAAATCGTTCCTCAACCAGCCGCTGACACTGACGACTGAAGAAAACTACGATGTGAGACTGATGTGTCCAGTGAAAAGCGCACCCACGCGGGCTTTTCCCGCCTGCTGCTGCAGTGGCTGAAAATTTCGTCAAATGGCCGACTCAGCTGCTGAGTTAGACAAGAGTGGGCGTATCGAACCAGCGGCCAGCGAAACGGCGAAAGAATATACGCTGAGATATCGATATCGTACCGGTACAGGTACCAAATGCTAAGTTAGTGCACTGAATCGTGGATGAACATGGTCAGTTTGACGGGTTTTCTATCGAACGTTTGCTGTTTGCCAGCGTGGGCGACGGTGATGCTGGATGGAGTCTTCCAGCATTGTCGCTTCGTGGTGACGCTAGGAAGCATTAACATTTTGAGACGTGTGGCATGTGAGACAAGCGAATGCACGCTGCGATAGACAAACACGGTCGCAGTTTATTAAGGAGGAGTCACGGTAGATCCGTCAATCCGTTCGATTTTGAAAAGACGCATAGATTTGATTGCATTACTGAGTGGGCATTGAAGTTGCCGCGTAGATACTTGGTGAAACTGTAGGTAAAAGTTCAAAAAAGCTGCTGCAGCTCGGCCACGACAGACTCCATGTCTGGTGCATCGCTAGTGAGTTCCAGCGGCTCGTACTCGGCCAGCAGCTCCGCTAAATGGGACTCGAAGACCTCTTCGTCGCTTCCATCCAGCGTGATTTCTTCCAGCGCTTGCCAAAACACTGCGTCTTCGATCTCTTCGATTTGGATCTGCGCCAGATTCTGCTGTGGTGGTGGCGTAGACGAAGGAGACGAGCGAGCTTGTGAGCCTCGCTTCCATCGGGCGATCTTCTGACGGTACTTCTGTGCGTGAGTCATCGTTTGTCGTGTCGAACGCGAGCCGACATGCGTGGCAATGAGCTTCCAGGGTCCGTATGGGTACATCTCCATGGCCTCGAGGAACCGATCGTGCTCTTCGGTCGTCCAGGGGCTTCCCAGTCGTCGTGTTGGTCCTCGAGTCGGTGGTGCGTTTGGTGCCAATCGAATCAGTTTCTGTTCCTCTTCCTCCTTGTCGAAGAAGGCGCCCTTGACTCGGTGGGAAATAGTCATGATTGTTGGTTGCCGTGTGTAGTAGTAGTGTGTGTGTGTGTGTGTAGTGGGGGGCAAGTTGCCGAGTGAGTGAGGTGTACGAACAAGTGCCATCTTCCGACCCTCAGGCTCAGGTCAGGAGGCCTGGCCATGAGACCTGCCTCGCTCTTGGGCACGCTGGCTTTTGATGGGCTCCCGACATCGTGCACAGCGTATACTGCACCGGATTCTTGTGAGTATGGCACGCTGTGCTCGAACGGGCGTGGCTACAGTAGAGACCAACTGGATACTGGATACCGGTTCTGAGCAACTTGATTCTCGAAAAACTCGGAAGAGTGAAGGTCAGAGTGATGGTCTGTTGATGTTGAGTAGGCCGATTTTCCCATAGTTTTTCCCAGCACCTAAAACTAAATGGACCCCTGAGTTGGCGAGCTTTTCTCGAAGCTCTGGGTCTCCTTCGTGTCACTGCTGTGCTCGATGACGACGTACGCTCCACGCTAAGGCAGCCTGGGTCTACAGAGGTGCTCAATCACGCCTTGAGCCGCTACCTTCGCCGGCTACATCGATCATGACTCGACAAACCGCACAAGGCTGAGTTTTTAGGCGCAAGTCTCCGTGGTGACCACGCCTCAAGAGAACTAGGAGATCGAAGTAAATGGCGATACTCCAACCACGCTGCGTTAGGAGTGTTCATCTTGGCGTTTCTCTTTGAGCTAGATCGGCTTGGACAGAATTTTTCCCAGTTCAAAGTGTAGATGTAGATGCAAATCATACAGATCCTTTAGTTCACATGCTATATACCTAAATCGTGTACAGTCCGATCAATCTGCAGTTCTATTGAATCGTCTGAGAGTTGCAGTAAAGATCGATGAGAATCTTGCACGATACCGTACTGAGAGTAGGAGTAGATAGAGCCAATGCTAACCAGTATCAATCCATTGAAAGGTCCAGACAGTTGACGTCGAGATTAAAAGATGCTTAGATGAGCATACAGAAGACGCCTACGGTAAGAGCAAGGACGGTCATTGCAGATGATGCGGTGGTCGCAACGTAATTTTGCGAGGGTACATAGTAGTGAGGTCATGGATTCTTGAGAAGCAAAACCTTTCTCAAAAATTGCTGAAGGGGTTGTATCAGTTTTTGTCGGTTGATTGAGGAGTTCGTGATAAAGACAGTCACGTTGAAGTGATCTCCGTCTCTGCGTCAGATGACTCAGCGTTGGAACATCAGTCTCTCTGTGATTTACTACCAAATTGAAGTGTACCTACAGATCTGCACTATACTAAACTGGCTCACAGGGGGGAAAGGTCGCTGTCAGCCTTGAAATGGCCGTGGGGAAGGACTCCTTCAATGAGATAAGCAGTGGCAGTGGCTGCTGGCAATCAGCTTGGCCAATGAGAGCTCTGAAACTAGTTCAATTGATACTTCTTCGTGTTGTCGCGAACGCTCTCACATGCAAGGGGATTTTCTACAGTATTAACCAGGAGGCTGCACAACACACGGTGGCAGAATTGAGCTGCTCTGGACAGAGCCGCTGCGCTTTGTGGCTGAGAGAAAGCGTTGGTTGGTCGGATGCTGTGACTGAACAGCCAACTCGATTTCGAAGGGTTCGGACCCGTGACGTACCCCTTCGTGAACCAACACTCGCGGAAGACCATCACTCACAACTGATATCTTAGGTGATCTCAGTGGTGTCCCGACGGTATCAGATACAGATATTCTGAGACTTGGCATTCACTGGGCCAGGAGTTGCCACTTGCTGCCTAACAGTGCACGTGCCAGCGGACATGGTAAGCCGTTTGTGGTGCAGCAGTCGCAACTTGGCAGAGGCATCAGAAGTGTATTTGATGCATCGCGCACGATGGGGTGAGAGTTCAATATCTGGCTTTCTTAGTGTGATTCTCCGTTTTCGTGTTCGGCTGCATTTGCCTCTTTGTGGGACAAAGGATTCAAAAACGTGCAGGGTAACATCAGCTCAGTATCACGAAAGGTACAGTAGTGCTTCCACGACCAAGCAATCATTGCATTCAGCGGGAATCGAGTGCGGATGGATCGTGGGTCTCCAGTGATGTTTCCTTAACTTCTTTTAGTTAGTCGTACACCTCGCCCAGCTCCAGTTGTGTCAGCGCCAGTAGGTATAACCACGATTGGATCCATGCGAGTAGTTACCTATAGTATTTTTCAGCTCCTTCAACATGGGAGCGGCACCAACGTACAACCCCCTGGCCGGTGTGGTCGATGTGTCTTCAGCATGCGTTGAGGACGTCGGACTTGCCTGCGACCGAGCTTCGTTTCTACGAGGAGCGCAACGCGAATAAGCGAGCAAACATCATCCTTGGACTTCTGCCCTTCACCAGCAGTTCAGTTTTTCAATGTCATTGGCCATATGCATGTTGTTGCTTTCTCCAGTTGTACAGTGATGCTTGGAAGGGTGGAATATTGAACATACTGTACCTTTCGATCTTGTCCTTGAAAATGGTTTGTGGTTTGCTCTTGCCATATTCCATCGGCCTGAGGCAGGATAGCACCATGGGTCCTTCCATAAGTATTAATAGGAGTTGTTGGTCCACGTCTGGGCGGGCGTCGCGCCGAGAAGGATCGGCGTGTATCTTTCGGCTTCGGAATCTCATTTTGCTTCCCAGACCACTCCCGATCAACGCCCAGCCTCCTGCATGGCTCGTTCTTGAAATGAGATACCGACAGGCACCTTGATATCTTCAAGTGAGATGCAAATAGTGTGGTGCACCGTGGAAGAAGAAGCGAAAGATGAGGCATCACTGCACTGAGCTCTCCCGCACGCAGATCAGCTCCTTTGCGCGTGCTTCTTTCGCGCTTGGACGCCAAGGGGGCTCTGCTCCGATGAGAGCGCCATCGCTACCACTGCTAGCCCTTGGCTTTCTTATATCCTTCATTCACGGCAGTGCAGCCTCGTAGCAGTATTCCGATTCCAACCGCAAGCGCCATGTCGAACCATGCACCTTAGGAGGGAGTGATGGTGGTCCATAAAAAGGCGTTAACATGGCTTCGTTCACGCGAAATCAGCGCTCCATGCCAAAACAAGGTAAATCTATCAAAGTATTCTCAAAACTCGATGTATTTGACGTTTTAAGGAATGAAAGGCAAGAGAAATGGACGGATGCCCATCGAAGACAGTGAACAGGTGCTGGAGATGAAGGGAGATGAAGCGCTTGAGTATGAGAGCCATCACTGCAGTAGGTATGTGAACTGAGTTGCACTGGATCAGTTGAGGAGGCTCGTGAGGGTTTGAGTCGGCAAGATGACCGATGACTGCATACATATCACCAAGCCTCCATTTTGAGACTGGTACGGAGTCTTTTGGAGTTTTGCAGCATGCACTCCTCCCTAAACATGGTAATCTTGACACGCACTCTCCAAAGTATGATTAGCTGGGCTGTTCAAGCCATAAAATTAGTTTGAACGATTCTCCCGTGAGCTATTTTTTAATGGATTTATCGTGCCGCCTGTGGAATCTTCGGTGTGAGATGGCTACTCAAACGATAGGTAAGACTCGTCGCTTCGTTTTTCACACCATACAAAGATGAAGAGTGAGCTGTAGTCGTTGCATCTCAGTTATAAAAGGTGTTTCATTCGAATGGCTACGCCCAGGCAAAGAGTTCAGACGAAGGCTCAGGTCGGGCGACGCAACATACAAGGCAGGTGGTGTTTTTGGTGACGATGACCACAAAACCGATGCATCACTCAACTGATACCAACTTGAAAGGGTATCTCCAACCGGCACCCGAAGCTGCGAAAAGTTCAGACCTGGCAAGAATTCGTGGAAAGCGGACACACACCCAGTCGTGTGCTACTTGCTGCTTGGTGAGGAACCTCACAGGATGGAGCCCGTGCCTTCGATGAGTTCAAGCAGTCAGCCGGATGATACGGTGAGGAGACTGTGGATGTCCGACCGCAGTGTTCACGAACTCACATTGAAATTTACTCGGTTCGCAACACGCCAACCGACCAACCGCACTGCTCTACAGTAGCTCACTACCCGTCCACACACACACAATGACCATTTCCGACGATGTCCAGCGTCAGTTTTTTGCGAGCTCCGGTGAAAACAACCAAGTGATTCGCCTGCCTCCTGCGCCAGTCGCCGCGCCTGTCGGTCCGTCACGTCGCCAAGGAAAGCCATGGACCGAAGAAGAGCATGAACGCTTTCTGCAGGGATTCGAGATGTTCCCGAAAGGTCCGTGGAGTTCGATTGCTGCCCACGTTGGCACCCGCACGACTCGGCAAACGATGACCCACGCGCAGAAGTACCGTCAGCGCATCTCGCGACAGGCTTTTGTCCAGTCCACGCAGGCACCCGAAGAGCGAGAGTTCCCATGGAACGCTGTGGAAGTGGGCAACTTGAACACCGAAGCCGAACCCCACTTTGACGAGCTGGACTACGAGATCCTCGCGTGTATTCTGCCCGATACCAACGAAGAAAGCTCGTCCGGTGACGACGACGACTTCTTGGGCGTGCTGATGGATGCACAACATGAAAGCCTCGAGTTTGACGTAGAGACCTTGCGACTACTCGCCGAAGTCAACGTGGACGAACACCTCGCGTGAATGCACACAATCGAAGTTTTGAACGATTGAGGATCCAGTTCATAGGAAGACAGGATGCGGACAAAAAGACATGAGTAAGTCAAATGTATTCAACATCTACGATGCAATAATCAATGCCTCGACACGCTCAACAGCTACGGAGGTATCGTGGAGGCGACGGGCCACATTGGGGACCTTCCGACCCTCGTACTCAGTGTGTGGTCCTCGCTGGCGAGGCATCTACTGTACTACTGAAGTAATACGGTAGCAAGTCTACCTGCCCTGTCGGCCAATACTGTGGGCCAGGCCGCCTCTGGTTAATCAAAGGAGTGGTGTGTTTCCCATCCATCGACTGCGTCGTGTTCTGCATCTCATTTCAGATACAGTGGATACCCTGTTCGTGAGTGATGGTTGCGTGGATTCTGGGTCAACAACAGGCAGGCAGAATGATGGATCGATGAGCAACGCAAGAGGACGACGTTCACGATGGCATCGTGCATCGACTCGGAAACGAGTTGAAGTATTGACAATATGTACGCGTGTATTCAAGGTGAATAGAGATGCAGTGTTATTTTCTTAGTAATTGATAAGTTAGAACAGGGAAACGTCAAACGACACGGGTTTGTCCTCGCCCACGGCGGGTTGGCGACACAGAGGACAAGTGACGCTCGTGTTGAACCACTCGATCACACAGTCTTCGTGGTAGTGGTGGCCACACGGCAACTTGACCATCTTGTCGCGAGCAAGGGCTTCCAGTTGGCCCTCACACAAATCTTGCAGGCTGTCTTCGTCCGCTTCACAGTCGTAGTCATCGAGGCAGATACAGCACGTGCGTTCTGGGTGGTCGGTGTCCTCATCAACTTCATTCTTGTCGATGTGGACGTCTTCCAGTGCGAGCACTGCCGCTGTGTGGCGTCGCTCGAGTTCCTTCTGCGTCTGAGGCACTTGCAGAAACTCTTCCAGCGACTCGTAGATCTCGCGCAAGTACTTGCCGGCACCGCGCTCGTCGTTGGTGCTTTGCTGGTTGTTGAAAAAGTACACCGACATATCCGCGTACGCGTCCAGCAGCTTGCGTACAAAGTCTCTCAGCCCCTGGCGGCGTTCGCGCACAATGAATTCATTGTCGCCGCGCATGTGCTTGCGTGGGAAATTGGGTGTGATCGGTCGACGCAGCGAGTTCGACACCAATTCAAACTCGCGCGAGTTGAGCTTGTGCGGACACTCTTCCAGCAGACTCTCCCACTGGCGCACGAGCCGCAGCATCGTGTCTCGAAAGCCGGCAAACTCACTGTACCTTCTCGTCAGCAGCCACTCGCCGTCCTCTGATTCATCACTCGAGCGTGGGTTCTTGGCAACGGCAGCGCCGCGGATCTGGAACATGTACACCGTGCAGCTGCGGTGCTTGAGCGTGAGCGTGAGTGGGAGGCCGCTCTTGCCTTTGGCGGACGTGGACTCGGTCAGCGCCTGCGCGCGGATCTCCATCTTGTCCATCTCGTGGTGGCGCGCCTTGAACAGGCGGCGCGTGTGCGACTCGCTGTGGAGCTGGATGGTGTTGGCGAACGCCTGCGTGTGGATCATCGTAGCGGCAGTGGCGGTGGTAGTATGGTGGTGGTCTTATGTGTGAGCTGGCTGGTGGATTGCGAAGTGAGCTCTTCGGACGGAGAGCTCTTCTGTGTGTATGTGTGGGTGACCCACTGGGTGTGTGTCGGCATGAGAAGGGCGAACGAAAACGACTCGAATAGAGCGCGCTGTTTCAGTTCGGGTGCAGCCAATCAGCGCAGGGGGATTTTGGAAAAAGAATTCACTATGGAATAAAGTATGGGTTGGATTTGGTCGACAGACCCTAACCACGGTTTGAAGAAGAAAAAAGAAATCGACTTGGAGTGACTATGGGAGTGGAGAGCCATCTGTTTCCTCTACGAAAACCTTGGAATGTCGCGCGAATGTCGAGGTTGAGGAATGATGGTTGATGTTGTCCGAAGGAAACGACCTTCTGGACCTAGTGGACGTAGTCCATTTGGATAATGGATCAAGATTCGCTACCGTGCTCATGCCGTGCAATTTGCACGACAACAGTTCATCTCACTGGGCGAATCTCCCAGCCATCTCCTGGGGATGGCTGCCTCGGATCGATGAGTAAACCCACGCATTGCTTTTCCGATTCAGAACATGTCCATGATGAAATCCACCGCCCGCTTCTCAGGGAGAGTCTCACGTATTGGAGGTCTCTCTTTGACAGCGACCTCTGCATAATTTTTTTGGCATGGTATGATTCTGTGGGCGGCGGCCACCGCGACCACACGTCGCGACCAAAGAAATACTGTCCTGTTCACGTCGAAGTGAACTGTTCGCTAAAGTCGGGGATCTGCAGCGTGAGCTCACAGTTTTGTCGTCTGTTGGTCATTTTTACCCGACGATTTGCCCATCCTTAATGCTACGTTGTCTTCTCGTTGCTAGTGACGTATATCTTATATTTGCTATGCTGACTAGTCACTATTGTGAAGATTTACATCCCACTACACTCTTGGCTTCAGGATTACCGTGTACGATATCAGGTTTCAGTCGACTGTGTGCCTTCTGCCTGCTGGTGGATGATGGAGACAGTTCAGATGTGACCCCGCTGTTGTTGTCGCTCTCTGCAGTCTGCACTGCAGTGCACGTTGTCGTCCAGCGCAGCGCAGCTGACCAGATGCCACACTGCTGCCTCTCCCTCTGCTGTACACTGCGTCAGTCTCCGTTATTGAGTGTCACCTCGGCATTCTCCCACTTGCTCGCCAAGTACCCACTCGCCCCCACTGACAACCATGGTGGTGCACCAGTTCGCGCTGACGGTCTCCGCTTTACTGGCTGGTGTCGCGTCCGGCGTGACGTTCACGGCCGAGTTCGAGAAGATGCTCGAGACGCAGCTCGCTAAGATCAAGCAGGACCTGGAGGCGTATCCGGATCTGCAGCCCGTGGTCGAGGGCGTGCCACAGGATGTCGCTGGCTGGAAGGCGCTGTCGCTGGACGAGATGCTGACCAAGCTGCGTCTGTTCTCCAGCCAAAAGGCCGACGAAATGCCGTTTCTGTATGCGCTGGACCGCGAAAATACTGCCAAACTGACCAAGTTCGCGACCGACGGCCATGACCTCGTGATGCAGATCACGGATTTCCTGGCGTCTGACAGTGGCGATGCCTCACCTGTTCCAGTTGATGGTGCATCCAGCGGTGCAGCGCCAGCTCCTCCAGCGTCACCAGCCACTGGAGCCTCAGCCACTGGAGCGTCGGCGGCCGTGCCTGCGACGGGAGTTGCTACGAACGGCGCAGCGACGACGACGAAGACCTCGACCTCGACGACCGTCAGTATTCCAGCGCCTGGATCTACGACGTCGACCGTCTCTGGCAGCTCCTCGGCTGTGGCGTCTCCTGCGGCTGCTATTGCTGCCGCCGGTAACACCGCCGCGGCGTCGGCCGCCGTGTCCGTCTCGGTTGGAGACAAGTCGGTCCAAACTGCTTCGTCGAACGTGGCTGCAAATGTTCTCTCGTTGTCGACGACGGGTCTCTTCGCGGACGCCAACTCCACCGGCTCAAACTCAACGGACACGGCTTCTGCTGATGACGTCGGCGTGGACGGCAACAAGTCGGCCAATCCGCTGCCAACGCCACAGTCGAGTGCTTCGCGTAGCTTGCTGTCAGTCGTGGCGGCCAGCGCCGCCGCAATCGTCCTCGCTACCGTGATGTAATCAACCAATGCAAACTGAGTCGATCTATCTACGATGTGTTTCATGGGATGGTGAAGCATCGGTAGCTTCAACGTGGTCGATTGTATGAACGTCATCCAGTATGCATTTGTTAGAGCTTTTTGTTGTTAATTTCAACGTGGCTACAGTGCAGTAGCGTTTGATTATTTACGACGCAAACTCCTTGTTGAGCGCGCCGGCGATCACAAGGTGCTGGATCTCCGACGTACCCTCGTAAATCTCCGTGATACGCGCGTCACGGTAGTGGCGCTCCGCTGGCATGTCCGACACGTAGCCCATGCCGCCGAGGATCTGGATGGCCTGGTGCGAGCACATGGTCGCGGCCTCCGAGGCCTTGAGCTTGGCCATGGCCGCCGTCTTGGTGTACGGCTTGCCCGAGTCCTTCTCAGCGGCAGCCTTCCACGTCAGCAGGCGAGCAGCCTCGAGCTCCAGCGCCATACGCGCCAGCTTGCTCTGGATGATCGGGTTCTTCGCCAGAGGCACACCGAAGGCCTTGCGCGTGTGCGCGTAGGCGATCGCGCAGTCGTACGAGGCCGCCGCGATACCGAGCGCCTGGGCGGCGACACCGATACGGCCAGCATCCAACGTGATCATGGCGATCTTGAAACCTTCGCCACGCTTGCCGAGCAGGTTCTCCTTTGGGATCTCGACGTCCTCGAAGATGAGGTTGGCAGTCGACGACGCGCGGATGCCCAGCTTGTCCTCCTTCTTGCCCAGCGAGAAGCCTGGCGTGTTGGTGGGCACGATGAACGCGCTGATGCCCTTGTGCTTGAGCGACTTGTCGGTCGTGGCGAACACGATGGCCTGGTCGGCCTCGTGGGCGTTGGTGATCCACGCCTTCGTGCCGTTCAGCACGAAGCTCGTGTCCGTCTCACGCGCGGTGGTCGACGCGGCGCCGGCGTCGCTGCCGTTGCCTGGCTCACTCAGACCGAAGCAGCCGAGCAGCTCGCCCTTGGCGAATGGCGTCAGGTGCTTCTCCTGTGATTATAAAATAATCCACACAATACAAGTTAGTGGCTTGGAGTCTTAAGTCCACGCGCTCTAAACTTTTAGACTACGAACCTTCTGCTCAGGTGTGCCGAACTTCTCGACAGGCGCACAGTACAGCGACTAAAGATCAATCAAAGCAGAAACATCAATCAGCCAATGATGAACAATGGGAACATCAGGCATATAGCAACCAAACGTACGTTGTTCACGCTCATGATGACACCCGTCGACGCGCAGCCGCGGCTGATCTCCTCCATGGCGATGGCGTAGGCCAGGTAGTCGAGGCCGGCACCGCCGTACTGCTCATCAACCGCAACGCCCATGAGACCCATCTCACCGAGCTCCTTCACCTGCTGCGCTGGGAAGCGGTGCTCCTTGTCCAGGTCACCGGCGATCGGCGCGAGGTTCTTGGCGGCGTACTGCACGCACATGTCACGGAGCATGGCGTGCTCCTCTGGAAGATCCGAGAGGTAGCTGACGCTGCGCTTCTGCACGGTAGGGAGGCTGATACAACCATAAACAAGACAGCCATCTATTAGATATACAAGTACAGGCAATAGAGACCATGAAGGCCGCCACGTACGCCACGCGGGCGGCACGCTGGAGGGACTTGGCGAGCATCTTGGCTGAGGTGGTGGTTTAGACGTTTCCCAAAAGTGTGAATGACGCTGCATCAACATGGTGCGGCCCAAGCCAGGCAACTGGAAAGGCCACGTATTCAATTACACGGGGAACTTGCACTTCCGCATAAGATGCATACTGAAGGTTTGCATCATCCCTCTGCTATCAGATGACATGAACCTATCAACAGAGGTTTGTTGTGGGGGAATATCTATCTATAGAGGCTTTGTGGCCCACGTGCCAACACGCTGAAAGATCCGACGTGAGTGAACCCAGAGTACTGGAGTGGACAGAATAAAATGTCAAAGTTGAACTTCCGTCCAGCGAGAAAGTACAGCATCGATTGCGGGACCTGAAAGTGTAAAGCTGTGATGATGGCATTCTACTAAGCTTCTGGTGTCGTATCTAGTCTTGTAATATAGCGTCCTGTTGACGCGTTTAGTTATGTGCATGCGTGGGTGGCATTTTCTATAGACTAATGATCGGGTACTTGGATTTCGGTTGTGTGGGTGGCGACAGGTCTTCGTCTTCGTCAAACTCGTAGACTTCTTCGTGGCCGATCGAGTCGAAGCCCGACGGCTGCGAGTGGTAGCTGCGTTCGCCACGTAACTTTGGTGGTTGAGTGGGTACTGATTCGAGGAATCGTTCCATGCTTGGAGGGCGGCTGGAGTTTCGGCGGGACAGTTCGTTCATGGCGACTCCTTCGTTCAGAGACCCCAGGTCGATCACTCGGCTCTTGCTGTTTTCACCACGCGAACTGCCTAGAAGCCCAGAACGCGCAGTATGGACATCGGCCACACTGTTGTGGGTGCGGAGCTGGTGCTGGCTGTTCGACGGGATGTTTTCGATGTCTTCGCGCGAGCTGGTGATGGACCGGATGAGATCGACGTCGCTCTTGACTCGGGGGACGTTGTGGGGCATGATCTGGTTCTTGGCTGGACTGTATCCGCCGTACGGATCCAGCAGATCGCCGAGTGTGCTTGGACGGTGGAGCATCGGTCGGTTCGGGCGCGGCTGCTCCACGGGACTTGGAGGCATGCGGTACGCGACTCGCACTTGTGGATTGGCGCTCTGGATGCGACGGAGGGGAGTGTGCTCTGGTGGGAGGTTGTCGCGGTCGTGGGCAGACCACTCAAACTGATCTTGTACCACGTTCACTGCACTCGTTTCTCGAACGGATGGAAGAAGATGGAGTCGCTGTGGGCCATTGTCTTCGCTTTGACGTGCGCCTGGAAGAAGACGGTACGCAGGACTTCCCTTGGTTGGTTTCTGCGTAGCATCCGACTGAGGTGACGAGCGTGTGACGATTTCTGGGACACTGGCGATGGAACGATACAACCCACGACCAAACTTCAGTTCCCTGGAGCCTTGCGAAGACCCGCGCGTGTCCGTGAGGACGTTTGCTCGGGAACCAAGAGCTCCATGAGAGAGGAGGCGTTGGTAGTCGCTGTCTTCAGAGCCATCGCTTGGCTGGCGGAAGACTGCCTGCGCATCGCTGGTAACGTAGCTGTACCGAGTAGGGTCATTGATGCGAGCAAGGGCCGCCGACGCTGCCTTTTGTTGATCGGGGGTGCCCGTGGAGGCAAGATCCTGAAGCACTTTCACACCACCGAGCTCGATAATCGTTGCTCGATTGCCCGACGACATCGCGAGATTGGCCATCGCCCACACTGCTTGCTGTTTCTGAGTGTCGGTCCCTCGCTTGGATAGCTTGACGAGTGCTTCGATTCCTCCAGCTCCACCGATGACACTCTGGTTGACTTCTGCAGTAGACAGGTTGGCTAGCGCAGCAGCAGCGTGCTCGACTTGGGCTTCGGTTCCGGCGTTGATGAGATGAACAAGTGCAGGAACACCGCCAGCATCCGCGACTTCTCGTTGTCCGTCGACGTAACTCCACGCGAGATTGCGAATCGCCCACGCCGCTTGCTTCTTCTGTCCTTCCGAGCCACGATTCAGCAGCTCAACGAGAGGCGGAATGCCGCCGGCAGCAAGAATATACGACTTGTGCTCTGTCGTACTCGCTAGATTCGCGAGTGCCGATGCCGCATACTGCTTCTGAGAGTTCGACCCCGTGGACAGGAGGTCCACAAAAGGCTGAATTCCACCGGCCGAGACGATTTCTGGCTTGTTCGCTGCATGGCATGCCAAGTTTGCCAGCGCCCACGTCGCTTGTTGCTGATGTGTTGTCACCGATCCCGATGTGAGCATCCGTACGAACGTTGGGATCACGTGTGGTGCAGCAGCCTGGACTTTCTTGGTCTCACCAAACACGAACTGCCGAATCGCAAGCGTCACTTGAGCCTGCAACTTTTCATCCCCTCGCCCGGTGAGATCAGCAAGTGCCGTGAGACCATTTGCTCGAGCAACTTGGGTCTGAAGCGTTGGATTGTTCCACGTCAGGTTGGCGATCGCGCCTGCTGCATGCTTTCGCTGACTGATGGATCCACTGGATAACAGCGCAATGAGTGCTGGAATTGCTTGAGCTTCAGCGATGCGGTCTTGGTTCGTGCGGTTGTGCCACGCGAGATTTCGCACCAGACCTGCAGATTGCTTCTTCAACCCTTCGGTCTCCCCTCGCAGCGTCTCGACCACACGTTGCACGACACCGCTCGCACCGATCCTTGCCTGGAATTTCTCGTTTTGCCAGATCAGGTTCCTCAGTAGAAGAAGAACTTGCTCCAGAAGGGCCGGATGGTGGGACTCTGTAAGCGAGAGAAGCGGTGCTAAGACGCCTTCAGCCACGATCTCGCACTGGTTCTCGGTAGAATTTGCTACGTTCACCAGCGCGCCAGCCGAATTGATCTTCTGGGTCTCGTTTCCGGTCGTCAGAAGCTGCACGAGGGCTCGAATTCCTCCGGCCTTGAACAACGCAGCTTGGTTCTTCGAGTTCTTGTGCACCAGATTCCGCAGCGTCGCTGTTGCTTGGTTCATTTGACCCTGCGTGCCTCGCGTCAGAATGGAGACCAACAACGGAATTGCTCCTGCCGACGCGATCGACGACTGGTTTTCGGTGTGGCACGCCAAGTTCTTCAACGTCGCGATCGCGTGTTCGCGTTCACAGTCCGATCCTGCTAACCGCACGCACTGCACGAGACTCGGGATGGCTTCTGGCAACGCGCTGATACGCGTGCGGTTGTCTGATGTACACGACAAGTGGCGTAGTGCCCACACAGCACCCTCACGCTCTCGAACATTCTCGCTCTGTACTAGCAGCACCAGTGGTGGAATCGCGCCGGCATTCGCGATCTGGGCTTCGCTGAACGCGTTCCACGCGAGGTGGCCGATGGTCCACGCCGCATCTACTCGCTCCTTCTCACAGCCGATCGCCAGCAGCTTGATCAACGGACTCAAACCTCCAGCCACGACAATCTCCGACTTGTACTTGACGTCGTGGG
The DNA here is from genome assembly GCA_023336355.1 of Pythium dissotocum. Classification (NCBI taxonomy): domain Eukaryota; phylum Oomycota; class Peronosporomycetes; order Pythiales; family Pythiaceae; genus Pythium; species Pythium dissotocum. The sequence goes on along the minus strand of JAADWY010000336.1, from coordinate 8,820 downwards.
AGAGTTTCCTCAGCACTGCGGCCGCACGCTTGGACTGGTCGCTGGTCGTCGCACTGGAGCTGTCCGCGAGCATCTTGATCAGCGCCGGCACGTCCGCCAGTGCGATCACCTTCTCCTGTTTCACTGTGTGGCACGCGACCTTGGCCAGCAGCAGCGTCGCGAGACCACACTGCGGCTCCGCTCCGTTTTGCGCCAGGTCGTTGAGCTTCTCCCCGGTATTTTCAATGTCCACACGCATCGCGATCTCGCTGCAATCCATCAAATGGCTCAGAGCCTGGGCTGCTTCTTCATAAATGTCCGAGTCGTCGCCCGCGCGTCCACTGAGCACCTCCACGAGTGTACCCACTCCTCCACTGGCATCGATCTGGCGCTGGTTTGCCGTGTTCTGCCACGCCAAGTTGGCCAGCGCACGTGTGACCTTGACGACAAACGTCTTGGGCTTTGGCTGTGCTGGATTCGCGGTCGTGAGCGCTGTAATGAGCATGGGAATCGCACCCGCGCGTGCGATTTCCACGCTGTTTGCCTTGTCGCACGCGGCGTTCGCGAGAATCGCCGCCACGTCTTCGCGCTGCCTGTCGCTGCCCATGACGAGAAGCGACACGAGTGCCTGTACGTGGTCGGGTGCTAGTCGGTCGGCGCGACGCTTGGCGGTGTCCCACAGAACCACACGCGCGCCGCTGAGCGTGACGACGTGAGGGACATTTGGTAAGGCGACGGCGCCTTCCTGGAGACTCTGTGGGGACGACTGGAGCACCATATTCGGCACACTCCTCCGCGCGTGCATGATGTTGCTACTGCTCATCGTACGCGGCGCTCGCTCGCTCGTGGCCGACGCCATCGTTCGAGAACTGCCGTCCGCAGTCGCGCTTCCGCCTCGCCCTTCTTTCTGTCCGATGTGGCTGCTGTCGTCATGGTGCATGGAGGATGGAAGGGATGGGTGGGTGGTAGGAACCGTGCCATATCGGATGTTCGAGGGTTATAACTCCACCCAAAACAAGTGCTAAAATCGTTCTTCCTGGCGGTTTCAGCTGTTTTATTGGTAATTTGTGGTTGAAACGAGGGGTGTTTTTACTAGAAATCCCAAAGAAACAGGTGATGTCGATATGTCGACTGACTGGCCGAAACTTTGGATCGGAAAGATGACCGACGGGAAGCCGAGGTCTGGGTCGGACCCGCGTGTGGTGATGATTTTGGAGCCACACTTACTTGCGTGTGGTCGAAATGAGTGAGTACAGGATGTTACCGCTAGACTTGACTGCAGTGTGATGGTGGGTACGCCGTGCGTATCTCACAGCGATATAGTCTGGACTGAGTCGCCCACGTGAGCAGCTCAATTCACACTACCGTAGACGTTGAAGCCACTGGCATAAAAGATCGGTCGCGTTCTGTGCTTTCGACGAGAAAACACTTTTTTCGAACGGATTGCAGCCACTCCACGTGTCTCAACACAGAGCGACTCGGGAGAACTCGAGCACTTCCCCCCGTGTCTCTTGAGGACGAGCAGCTTCATTTGTATTGTCCAAGTTATTTTTCCTGGAATTCGCACCGAGACGGCGTGTGTGGCAAGCCTCTGCAACACATGCATGGGTGCGTTTGCATGAGTCCTTGAGGTTGACGGCAAGTGGAGCGAGCATGCCATAATGACGGCGTCGATCTTTTTGATTTTGGACAATGAGTGTCGGTGTATCGATTGGATTCGAGACAACTTGGAAACTGTATGTGGACTCGGAGTGATGGTGGATGGATACACCTGTGACATGTGAGCAGCTCCATTTGCGTGTCACCAGTCGGGGGTTGGCTGATTGATGGATGTGTGAAGCCAAATGCACTGCACTGATGAACAGGTATCAACAATAGCATCAGTTGTGCTGGTCTTGCACGGTATCGTACAGTACGAAGACAACACAGAGCAGTGTGTCGACGCAGTGTGAGGACGATTAAGTTGGTGGGTGATATTGCAAGGAGTTCGAGCGCTGAGGTTGCGACACATGACGTGAGGACGTGAACAATTGGCCACCAATACGCGTGCCTCATGCAATTTAGTCTCGTTCTTCCTTACTGCAGCGAGTACAATGGATGTGGTACACATGAATGACGAAGTCTCACTTGCGGACATTGAGCAGCAGCGTCTTGTTGGACTTGATCTTCTTCTGGAGCTGGATCAGCCCGTACAGCAGTGCCTCGGCCGTTGGAGGACAGCCAGGAACGTAGATATCGACGGGGACAATACGATCCACGCCACGCACGACAGAGTACGAGTAGTGGTAGTAGCCACCGCCGTTCGCGCAGCATCCCATGGACAACACCCAGCGCGGTTCAGGCATTTGGTCGTACACACGACGCAGCGCAGGGGCCATCTTGTTGGTGAGAGTACCGGAGACGATCATGACGTCGGACTGACGAGGCGACGCGCGCGGCACCATACCCATTCGCTCTTTGTCGTAGCGTGGGGCGTAGGCGTGCATCATCTCGACGGCACAGCACGCAAGGCCGAAGGTCATGGGCCACATCGAGTTCTTACGCCCCCAGTTGATGAGATCATCGAGCTTGGCCACGACGTACTCTGAAGTAAACGCAAACGTAATCGTTAGGACACTTGCTTTCAAGGCTTCCCGCACCATGCTGTGTATTCGTACCGGCGGCGTTGCGACCAGCATCGCTGCCTGCGACCAAGTCCGAGACGCTGGCACGCTGTCGAGCGACAGGATCTGAGGAAGGAGTCGTGGAGTGGATGGCGACGATGCTCTGGCGGTTAATCACCGGGCTCCGCGTTGCCTTGGCAAGAGAGGTTCTCGTGAGAGCAAACATCGTTCTGCGCTGTGGTTGATTTCAGGACTCGAGGGCTTTGAGAACTGAACGACAGCCCCCGACCTTCGTCTTGTAGTGTTTGGTCAGCCTCCGTCAACCAAACAAACAAGGCTGCCAGTGCGTTAGGAATGGCGAGACCGCTTCCACTTCAGCAGGCGACTGATACGAGACCCACAGAACGAGAAGTACGCCTTGGATAAAGTTTACTTCTCACAGATCCAAACATGGACACTATATCTAATTTAAGAGGTCATTTCAAATAATGTACTGAAATTTGCGTATAAGTGATAGAAGGTATCAATATTCTGGCAGGACTCCTCGCACACAGATCTCTCGTCCTTCTTCAAGCAAACGTCTTTCGCAATGACCGTAATCGGCTGTTCTTCGCGTGTGTACCTATATCATTTATAAAGGGTGTCCACTAATGTTTCGCTAAATGCGATGTTTTACGATAAAATCAAGTTAAATGCTAGCTTTTATCGACAGTGTCAACCAACCTTGTGCGTTGGCTCATCAAAGTCGAGTCGGATGACCAACATGACAGGTTGGTCAACCCTTCGGAAGGATTAGTCCGGCGTGGTTCTCTCCCGCCCGACTCGACCGGTACTACTGGTACCTGTACCGGTAGCCCAGTGCACCCCGTCACTCAAGTCACCATCGGAAGGCATCGTTGGTTACTTGCGAACCTTGAGAAGAAGCGTTCGATTCGACTTGATCTTCTTCTGGAGCTGGATGAGCCCATAAAGCAATGCTTCAGCTGTAGGAGGACATCCAGGAACGTAGATGTCCACAGGAACAATACGATCCACGCCACGCACGACAGAGTACGAGTAGTGGTAGTAGCCACCGCCGTTCGCTCAGCTTCCCATCGACACCACGTAGCGAGGCTCGGGCATTTGGTCGTAGACTCGACGAAGTGCCGGGGCCATCTTGTTAGTGAGCGTACCGGACACGATCATGACGTCAGACTGGCGAGGCGAGGCACGAGGAACCATGCCCATTCTCTCTTGGTCATAGCGTGGTGTGTAGGCGTGGATCATCTCGACGGCACAGCAGGCCAGGCCGAACGTCATGGGCCACATCGAGCTCTTGCGTCCCCAGTTGATCAAATCGTCGAGCTTCGTCACGACGTACTCTACAGCCAAACATATACGTCGTTAATGAGTCAATGTGGTCGCTTTGAGTCCGCCTCAACAACGTGCAGTCTTACCAGCAGAGTTGCGGCCAACGACATTGCCTGCCATCAAGTCGGACACGGAGGCTCGCTGTCGTGCGGTTGGATCTGAATTGGAGGCTGCGGAGTGGATTGCGACGATACTCTGGTGACTGAAGGTCGGATTTCTCGTGGTCTTGAGGACCGAGCTTCGTGTGAGACCCAACATGGCTTAGTCTTGCTCGGAGAGTGATCTCCGTGTGCGAGGGTGTTGAAAAATGAGCAGTTCGAAAGAATGCAACGGCGACTCCCTCACCACTATTTCTATTTGGGGGACTTGGTGGTCCCTGGAGAACCCAACCATTGTTGCAGAGGAAGCAACGAGGTCGCTCCAAGCAGCAAGCAGCTTTTGAATCCATACGTCGTATCATTTTCAGCAGGGTTTTCGTAAATATTCAACAACAATCTTCCAATTTCACAATAAAACGTAGGTTTTACGATGACAGCTTACGAGCATGGTGTGTTGGCTCATCAATTCAACCACTGATGAGCCAACAACCGAGTTCGTAGGCGGTAGCGACAGCTACCGTACTGCAGCAGTTTCTGTTGATGGGTGGCCATGGCGGTGTGGATTCGTTGGTTCATCGGAGCCTTCTTCGTTGAAACAGGAGTGCTCACTCAAGGGTAGCCCAGGCTGGAACAATGCTTCTTTCCACGAATCTCAGGATTTCTGCTGTTTCCTATTTCTAAAGTCAAACCTCTCCTATGTGATACCCACTTCAACCAAACACCTCTATTATGCGATGCTAGTCAATCTTGCTTTTTTCACAGTCTCCGACAGGCCTTCCGAATTAATAATTTACTGAGAAATATAATACAATATTTGTACGAAATTATTGATTTTCCGTTAGACGAGATTCACTCTCAATTATTCACGGTGCATACCTCAATACCGCGATAGTAAACGCATGTAAGCATGGCCAGATGTGTCTGTAATTTTCAAACAAAAATTGATTTTTTGGTGCAAAATCCATTTGAATAATTATTTATTCTGTGGTGACCCTCAAATTGTATTTCCGTGATATTATCGGAAGGTCTGGTCTCCGATGAACAGCGCATCGGCTGCAGCGCCGTCATCACCATCGTCGCCGTCGTCGTCACTGGCGTCTACTATCAACGATCTCCTGTCGCCATGGCGCTTCCGCAAGGGTAAGCTGCTCGGTGGTCGAGTGATCCAGCCGTGGTCAAGCGAACCGCTGGCAGAGACACTGTGGTGCGACTGGGACCAGTTCAACGAAGATTGGGAAACGATCGTGAATAGCGTCGAGTGTTTCGAACTGCTGCATATCGTGGCGCATATCGACACAGCGATCTTCCGTGACGCGGCCTACGAACTGTTCACTCACCGTGTGGACCAGGAGTGGGATTCGACGTACACACGCATTGGTATTGCGCTTGACGTTGACGATCTCACGCGTCTCCCGGAGGTGGCGGTGCTGTTTGGCTGGGAAGAGGAAGGCGAGACAACCCAACTCAACGACGACCGAGCCGCTTTTTCGCTTGAATTTGAGTTGGTTAAGGATCATCTTCGTCGACTTGTACCGGAGAAGGGAGGCGACTCATTGGAGCCGATGGCGTTGCGACACCACGTTACTGCAGGAAAGTTGGGAGATGCATACGCGGTGGCCAAGCGCCAGCACGAACGAGGACCAGACAAGACGAACCACCCGGCGTTCAAGCTCACTCACGTTGACTTCAGTTTCCACACAAGCGCGATCACAGACGACAACGTGTGGCGGGTGATGCAATTCGAAGCGTTGGGTGTGGACGTCGCTCGGTTCGAGCTCAGTGGTCGACAGATACCGAAGGCACTGGACCCACTGCTGTGGTTCCAGTTGATGGAGATGATCGTGCGTCCTCGATCTTCGATGCGAAGTGGCCAAGTTGCAAGCCGTGGGATGAACCATCTCGCCATTCCCATCACTATCGACCGACGACTCCATCTCGCGTTGTGTACGGCTCTCATGTGCAGCGACACGGTGCAAATGGTCAGTGCTTCTACGTTCCTGACAGGTCGTACACGTGAAGAGGCGTACGCACTGTGGCAGACACTGGCGTTTACACTGTTCAGCTCCGTGTCCACACATCGCCTCGAAATCCTCTGCATCCAGGCAGAGCATCTGACCGAGGAAGACGTCGCCATCGTCGAAATAGTCGTGCGTCATGACAATTCGCTCATCCCTGGACTTGATCCACCCACTGTGAGCACAGACATACCCAGCAATCGCACGGTGAACATTCGTGCCACCAGTGGCGTTTGGCTTCAAGGTGAGGTGGGTGAGGTGGAGCCTCGTAGCTTCGTGTTGCCGACCGACCAACAGAACACCATGATGCTTCAAGATAACGGAGACCCTTCAATCAGCGTTCTTTTGCCAGGTTGTGGTCCGTGCTGGGTGAACCGAGCGAGTATTATCAACTCTACCAGCCCGACGAGTCTTCAGCCTTCCCAACGTCGGCAAGCCAAGGCCATTCGTCAGTTCATGTTCAGTGATGCGACGCCAAAAACCATTGGACCGTGCCTCAACCTCCTTAAGGTGATTGGTGTGGGCATTGAGAATCTAGACGTCAATGGATTCAAGCTCAAGCCAGCGCTTCCGTCCGAGTGGCTGCGAGACGCTATCGCCGCATGCCCGAATCTGCGAGAGCTGAGCATCGGCTCCACGAAGATCGATGGCGTGGACCCGATCCTCGATACCTGCGAGTCCGGAGCCCTGCGGCTCAGCGCGTTGACCATCCACATATGTCCGATTCGAGGAGAGCTCACGAACTTCTTCCGACTGTTCAACGCGCTAAGCGACGCCACGCATCCTCTCGTCAAGACGCTCAAGCACCTCACACTCACGGCGACAAGTCTCAACCCAGCTCAAAAGGCCTCATGGGATCTCTTGCTCGACGCCTGGGTGGCCGTGCTGAGCAAGAACCGCGTGCTCGCGCTCAGCCGATGGCAAAGCTTTGGCCTCGCGTCACGTCGCAAACATCTCGAAGCACAGTTTGCCATGTTTGATGGCCTAGTGACGTCAGCACGTGTGAAGGACCCGTGCAGCTTCGATCCAAGCTCGCGTTCCTGAGCACTCTGGGCGTGAACCGAGTCAACCTGGCGAGTGACGTGCTATCGACAATCTTCAAGTTCACTGCGCCCCACGAAACCCGACGATCGCCGTATTATGTTTGAGTCAGTCGGGTTAACACACGCGAGATACTAGGATAGGGACCACATATTAGTCAGCTATGTTTGCACATGTTGAAGTAAACGCGATTGTTGTGCACAGTGCAACTTGCGCCATACCGGAACTAACAGGTTCTGTCCATGTTAGGCATGAATTGCACACACACGCTCACAGCGATGTCATACACAGATCTGTGCACGGTGTCGCGGCAGTGTAACAGTCCCTTTCGGTCTAATATACGGACCCTGGCGCAGTGGGTCACAACGCATGGGTCACAACGCATGGTGCACGTTGCAGGTGAAGGTGTCCTCAGTGAGGACTCCTCAATACCTGGAAGTAACTGCTGAAACCGTGGATCTGTTTCCCATCTCCATCTCATACAATGGATCGGATACATTCAGCGTTGCAGGCTCTTGCGCAATGCACTGCCGAGTTGTGGTAAGATACTATATAGTACCTGACAGTGGGCTCTAACGGGTTCTAGAGTGCCTCTGGGACCTGATATGTATAAAGGATTGAAGGTGGATGTGGAATGCAATGGTTACGCTATAACCACCTCCAATGTATTGATTCAACAACTTCTCGGATCGGGCACAAAAAAATGACGCGAAGTAAATTACTTCACGTCTATGGTTATCTTTCCGCCTTTTACAATACGGAAATTGATTAGTTTGCCGTCCGCGCCGTATGTCTCAATTCGAATCGTGTTGGTGTGTTACTCTTCTTCTGGGACAGGTGTGACACTGACAGGTGATACTGCAAATAGGATCTTGTGCAAGATGTCTCGAGAGATAATGCGCGGACGGATAGTTTTGTGCACACCATTCTCTCTGACTTTTGTATATTTCTTTTGAATTCCTAGATCATTCAGAACGCGATTGAATGGGATAAAGCTTAGAATGGTAGATTCGCCGCTATCCGCGCACCAATTTACATATTTGGAGTGCCACTCTTGTGATAGCCCCTGATGGTCCGCGCCATCCCCATTCGCGGTGAATTCTTGGAACAGATGGTTAATCCACTCGAGGATTGTCTCGGGCTTTGTAATCGACATCTTTAACTTGGTGTTGCACCGCGGGATCTTATATATTGTGTATACCTTCGCTTAGGATGGATATAAATATGGCCGTCTTTTTTCGAGACGTCCCCTAGACATCAAAATCGTGGCTACACCGCTGCACCAACTTGCATCGTTAGCGTTGCACCAACTCTTCCTTTGCTTCTTTTAATATCTATGGCATCTCTAACAACGGATTTCTAAGGTTGCGACACCTGCACCGCTGCACCGCTGGTGCAACCAAAATCTATACACCCCATTTTTTCAGACATATATGACATGATGATGATGACTTATTAATGGCTCCCTATGATACAGACATATATGGTATGTTATATATATTTTAAAAAAGTAAATGGTGCAGCGGTGCAGGTAGAAAACAAGAGACGATACATATCACAGCGACCATGTAGAGTCATAATCGGATGAAGCAAGCCTGCGGTGCAGGTTGGCGATGCAGCAACGGTGCAGCGGTGCAGACAAAAAAGAGCGCCTCACACACACAGAGAGATGCGGTAGTGTTGCTCACTGAGGAAGGAACACACTATGGGACACTAAATGGTGATGTAATCCGA